>PVIR01008959.1:0-24553 GCA_004026965.1 Petromus typicus | reverse complement strand
TAAATTGGGCTGCTATAAACATGGGTGCACATATGTCACTGTGATACGAGTCTTTTAATTCTTTTGTGTATCTACCTAGCAGGGCAGTGGCCGGGTCAAATGGGACCTCCAATCCTAGCTTTTTGAGGAATCTCCAAACTGATCTGCACAGGGGTGTACGAGTCTACAGTCCCACCAACAGTGGAGAAGGGTTCCTTCTTCTCCGCAGCCTCGCCAACATTTGCCGTTGGCTGAATCTGAAATGGCCGCCATTCTATGTGGAGTGAGATGAAATCTCAATGTTGTTTTCATCTGCATCTCTCAAATGACTAATGATGTTGAACATTTCTTCATATGCTTCTTAGCTGCTCTTCTTCCTCTGAAAAATATCTGTTCATTTCAGATGCCCATTTTTGAATTGGGTCGTTAAATTTGGGTGGGCTGATTTTTTTGAGCTCTTTATATATACTGGATAGTAGCCCTTTGTCTGAGGAACAGCTGGTAAAGATTTTTTCCCACATTGTTGGTTGCCTTTTTGCTCTGTTGGTGGTTTCCTTTGCTGTGCAGAAGCTTTTTAAAAGAATGAGGTCCCATTTGTTGATTTCTTCAGCCAATTCCTGTGCTATAGAGGTTTTGCTCATGAAGTCTTTCACTAAAACAATGTCTTCAGGAGTTTTACCTAACTTGTTTTGCAATAGGTTTAAAGTGTCTGGTTTAATATTTAGGTTTCTTATCCACTTTGATTTTAGGTTGGTACATGGTGAAAGAGTTAGATCTAGTTTTAGTCTTTGGCAAGTTAAAGCCCAGTTTTTTTCAGCACCATTTGTTAAAGAGGCTGTCTTTGCTCCATTGAGGATTTTTGGCTCCTTTGTCAAAGATGAGGTGGCTCAGTGTATAGATTTTTAAATTCACCTGGGCCATGAGCTTTAATCCCATAGTTTTCATGAACTACAGGAGTGAACAGAGTAAGGCTTAAGTCCTGGTTCTTGAAATATAGTAGTGATGATGATTTGAAGAAGTTACTATGATTTGTTTCCTTGTCCATAAACTGGGAACAACACTGTTTAACTCAAAAGGTATTGTAAAGACAGAAGTTTTCTATGTAAATATCAAGACAGTGTGTATCATAGAGTAGCTAAATGTTAGATCCTCCTCTCCTTCTTCAGAACAGAATTTCAAGTGGCTGGTATCATACTGACAAAAATTTCCTAAAAAATGCCTGTGCAAGGGCCATCTTGACTTACAGTAGGTGATATGGTTGTTATTTCAGTTCTGGTGACCATTTAAAGAAGGTAAATTCTGTAAGTATTGTGAATATTTGGATATTTAGAAATATTAATATGACTGGATTACCTACTTTTTTTTGCATCATATCATATGAACAAAGTTTTCAATATAATGACAAAGTATTCAGCAGTTCTTTGCTTCCATCTTTTTGTAAAATGGGACTATCTATTGACTTACCTGCTGTCAAGAAAGAAACATCAGAAGACTACCTAAATAGGGTCTTGAAGGTGTCTTAATACTATGACATCATGTGTGTCATAAGTGCTTTAATACCCTCTGAGCAAAGTTGGAGTGCATGGAGTCAGGCTAGGAAGATACTACTCCAAAGACCTCATGGCCTTTAGGAGCCTGCCCAGGGATTTATTGTTTCTCCCCCTTTCTATCTAAGATTACAAAAGATACTCAAAGTGGGTAGGTTATAGGACTGCAGAGATTGAGGCCTCCACAAATATGCAGAGAAATGAAGGGAGCCAAAGAATATGAAGACATTGGTCTCCTCCCAGTCAAAATATGACTATTCAAAAACTGTACTCCTGTGGTTGAATGAGGTGATTCAAGTCTGTAAGTTGTGATTCTGAGCTTTTCCCCAGGCAAGGATTGTTTGAACCACTTACTGGGAAGAGGTTATTTGACCCAAGTAAATTTTCTATCTAAAGAGTAATGGAAAGGATTTGGGGTGTTGGTGTGCTGGAGATTGAACTCAGGACCTCACGTTTGCCAGGCAGGCGCTGTGCTCTGAGCTAAATCCCCACCCCTGGGAGGAATATTTTAAGCAGGATTCCATCTTACACTTGGCCCTTATTCTTGTCCTCTGTTATCCCTTGCCCACTGAATTCAACCTGAGGCAGCATAACTCAATTCACAGAGCCTCCTCTGCTCTACTGTCTGACTCTGCCTTGTGATGCTTCAGTGAAACCAGAGGTTTCAGAGCAAAAGCAAGGAGTAGAAATGTGTGGTCCAGGAATGAACCTTAGTTGTGCACAGTTGAGAGCTTCTAGTTTCTTTGAAGCATGACAATTTAAATAGAGAAAAAAGGTACCAGTAAAGTCCTATCATTTACTCTGTAATTGAAATAACCAAAATTTCCTGTCATTTATTAATTCAAAAAGTATTATGAGTGGTTGCTAGATGCCAAGTGATAATAAACAAACTAGACAAGGTCTCCACCTTTGTGGGACATGCAATTTAGTGAGGAAAGAGTAGGACAGATATATATATATATATATATATATATATATATATATATATATATATATATATAATGTACAGGCATGCATGACAGCCATTTTTAATAAGAGGAATTTTAGGTTCATGGAAAAATTCTGTGGAGAATATGGGGGACATTCCATATGACACTTTTCTCTGAGCCTTTTCTTGGTTTCTAAGAGGTATTGGAACACCTGTCAAAGCAGGGCAGTCTAAATTGCCAGAGAGTAGTGGAATCTATTTAGAGCCATAAAGTTTGGAGAAGTTTGTCCAAAAAGCCAAGGAGAATAGGTATGTGTGTCTTTCACATGTCCCTGTCTCTGGTACTCTGCTTTGAGCCTGCCCGCTGACTGCTTGGGTCATACCCCTCACAACATACAGTGCGATCATAAACCTAAGGCCAAAACTATATTACTGAAAATAACCCACAAACTTATAGCCTTTGTAGGAAAATACTTGTAAAACTTCTAAGTATGTGTCCTGCATCCTAGTTGTCTAATGAACAGCCCTACCACCATGAAACCAAGAGTCTGCCAACAGTATGTCTGCCACGGATACCTGCTTGTTCTACTCAGGCATGAATTACTTAGCAACATGATAGAAAATCCTCTTCTTCCAGGGATGGGCCTCCCAATTATGTATACTTGCGGTTATAGGGTAAGGTCAGACAAAGGTAACCATAGAAAAATCTTTTTTATTTTGATGGTCTTAGTTTTCTTGTTGCTCAGACAAAATACCCAATGTCCAAAGTTAAAAGGGGAAGGGTTTATTTAGCTCACATTTTATAGAGGCTTCAGTCCATAACTGGCTGGCTCTAAGGCAGGCTAGCAAATAGCAAAGGAGAACAGTTCATGGCAGACCAAAGGCAGTAAGGCAATAAGGAGCTTTAACAGTGTATTTTTGCCCCTTTATCTATGCAGACTACTGGGATTACAGTGGTGCCAAACCTATCAGTGAATTGATTTAAGGACCATGCACTCTTAATCCCTTTGTCACATGCTGTAGATTCAACCACCTCTGCAAAAGCCCTGTGGATGCAGGAGGTTTCAGGGAGACATCCAGATACAAATCCTAACAGTTACATTCCATTTTCCTTGTCTTAAGTGCTTTATGAAGAAAAGAATTTCATCTCTATGTATCTCTTCAACAAAATTATCTTTGTATTGTCATATGTAGTATGAAATAATTTCTCACTTACATGTTTATTGTGTTTTCTTCCACTAAACTATAACCCCAAGAAGGCACAGAATAGGTTTTATTTTTCCCTGTGTCCCCAGCTCTTAAGCAGATCCTGGTTTTCAAGTGCATAAAAGCCTATAAATTTACATGTATGTGTTATTAGGAGACTAGGAAAAGAAAAACAAAAGGAACTCTCTATAGGGTGTTTATGTGTTAGAAACACACTCAGTCCTTCATACTGGAAGATCTCTTTTAATCCTCTTTTATCTTTGTGGTTATATTTTGAGTACACACTGTTAACACCCCAGTTTTATAAAACCACAACAATGGCAAACATACATATCAGTCAACATTTCTTCTGAAAAGTCTAAATAAGAGTTGACTCCTGAGATTTGGGTAGTAGTTGAAAAACTGAAGTACTTGGCCTGGCCCCCTGAATTGATACCGTCCATATCACACAGAGTTGGAGGTTTTCCCATCTGAAGCTACCAAAGGATCTGAGGGAGCAGGTGTTCTCAGCTGTGCTTCCGAGGAGCCTCACAGAAGATCCCTCCAACTCTGATTAGGCCACACCTTGTGGAGGAGGTAGTTCTGTGACTTTCTTGATGTCTATAGGTGGGGGTGCTCCTGCTGAGTTGTCCTCATGATTAATGCTAAACCTATTGCAGGGAGGGGCTCTGGTCAAAGTTCAGTTTGGTTCTAAGTGTTTTCCACCCAGAACTTTTCCTGCCACCCAATATGTGTATGTTCTCTCATAAAGGTGAGCAAGAATTTTGTTTTGCCAAGCTAACTGTCAGAAAAACAAACTCACTAGGTACTCATCCTGACATAGCAGGTTCTTAGGCAGTGGGCTAATGGCACTAACCTCCATCCACATGCGGACAGAGGTGGAAAGAGCCTTCTCAATTGGCTCTTCATTCTGCCATCACATGGTACCAAACTTGGATACCTACCCATGATGCTATCACTTCCGATATGCTTAGTGAGTTACACCTGTGACCTAAATTAGAGAATGTAGGTAACACATTTCCTGTTGCTGCTGCTGCTGCTTCTAGATAAAAAGCAGTCCCTTCAGAGGACTGAAATGCCCTGGAAGCTTAACCTAAAACAATACACAGTTTCTTGAGTGGTGGAAGTTGAGTGACCATTATTTACTTATTGATAAATTTGTATTCTGGCTCCTTCCACAAAGATTGTTGTAACTTTGTAAGGAATAAACAGACATAATAGTCCAGTGTATGTCTTTTCTCAAAGGTCAGTTATTTAAAAATCATTTATTAGGCCTTATTTCAACTCTTAGTGGATCATGTATTTTTCTTTCAGGAATTTAATCAGCAACATTCCTGAAATTAATTATGCTAAATATGGGAATTCAGATTGCACTAGTTACACTGTTTCTGACAGTAGCAGGGATCCTTGTTTAGCTTTTAAATTTGAACTAAGTAAAAATTGAATAGAATGCAAAAATCAATTCTGCAGATTCTTCAGTCACACTAATCACATTTAAAGTACTTGATAACCACATATAGTGGTTCAATACTACTATATTGAACAGGCAGAAAAAGAATTTTACAGGCTGGGGGATTTAGCTCAGTGGTTCTGGCATCTGCCTGGCAAGTGTAATGACTGAGTTCAGTCATTGGTAACCACATACCATAGTGCCGAGTGTGGTGACTCATGCCTGTAAACCTAGTATTCGGGAGGCAGAGGCAGGAGGATTGCTGTGAGTTCCAGGGTGGCCTGGGCTAGGGCTACATAGTGAGTTCAGGGTCAGCCTGAACTACAAAATGAGACCCTGTCTTAAAACAAAACAAAATGCTTCTATCAAAGTCTATTGGGCGGCACTGGTAGAGATTACCTTTCTCTTATTCGTGGTTAGTAATGCAGTTCCTTTCTCCTATAACTTCTACTTCCTCTTGGAAAGGAAATCCACACTTGGCTTCATGAGCCTTTTTCTTCATTAGAAGGAACAAGGAATGTGAACTCCCAGTCTTTCCTATTACAACAGAGACATCAGTAAGTTTATATGACAAAGTAGGGAGAAGAGCTTTCGGAGAATGAATTGTGGTGGTACATAAAGAAATTCACAGATAATATTAGGAAGGAAAACAGGATAAAATACATAGTCATACATTTGATTTGATAAAAAGGATACAGATATGTAATCCTATGAATTTTGTCAAATGTAATTTCAGTTCCAAATGTCATGGAAAATGTCTGAAATCATGGGGAAAAAAAGATAATTTTCTATTCTTTGTTTATATTAGTCCACATTTTGTAGTTGTTATAGATGGCTCTAAATATTTTTATAATTAGAAAGCAAGTTTGCTTTTAGAAGGGGGAGGTGTCCCAAATTGAAAATAGGAATGATTCTCCATGATCTTCAGGAACTGCAACTTATGTAGAACTAGTTTATTTGCAAATTTCTCCCCCTTCCATTCTTGGAAATAAAATAACTTCTAAAGTGGAAAAGAGGTTAATTTGTAACAATATGACAGCTAACATTATTGCTAACTTATGTCTATCTGCATATTTATGCTATATGATCTTGATCCAAGAATATTATAAACACTCAAGGGCAAGGTATTATCATCTATTTCTTTGGTCACTCCAGTGGTACCCTAACCATCCTTCAAAAGCATTTACTGAAGGACTGAGTGACAGGCTGGCTGATCTTGCCATTACTCTTAGGTTGTATGCTTATGTAGTGTGTTAACATCTGGCCTCACTTTGCTTTGAGTCTGAGTAGTAGTGTTCTTTCCAAATTTGCTACATGAAATCCAACCATGGGAATACAGGAGCCATTCACCTAATAAAGAGTCAGGCTTTTTCTAGGTTCATTGTGTGTCAACATCCTAATAGAATTTTTTAAGATTTTCATTAGCTTTATGGAAACAGCACTGGGATGAGAAAATGAAAAGTCT
Organism: Petromus typicus; assembly: GCA_004026965.1. Taxonomy (NCBI): domain Eukaryota; kingdom Metazoa; phylum Chordata; class Mammalia; order Rodentia; family Petromuridae; genus Petromus; species Petromus typicus. The sequence goes on along the minus strand of PVIR01008959.1, from coordinate 17,978 downwards.
TTTATTTGAATGGTCACAACCACACACTAGTGTGTTTGGCATGCCTACTAACTGGATACATCGAGGGCGGGATTTAGTAAAGAGGATTTTCTTTTCTTGGGTTGACCAGTAGAGTGATAAAACATGCTTGTGGGGCTATTCCAGTTTTGACAGTGGCTCACATCAACCAGGATAACTCAAGGCAGGAATTAGTTTACTTTGCCTTCCTTGCTGAGAGGCAGACTGAGAGAAGGAGCTCTGCATGGTGAGCTTGTTATTCAGCATATTACCTATTTTCCCACATCAGAAAACTTTCACACATACAAAACAGAACACCCAGACAGAGACTGGAGTCCTATGATATTTCAACACTCTCTCAGAAACAAGCAAGACGACAGGACTGCGAGAATGAATTGGTTCTCACAAAAGGCCAGTGAATGTCTCTATCACTGTCCTGGAATGATCAATGTTCCTGTTTGGGACAGGACAGTGTTTGTTGTGGGAGCCTGTTGAAAAATGTCTCCTCTTCTTAGAAGGATGCTACACTGAGCAGTGCTACCAGGGAATCTATGAGTGACACATTTGAACAGAAGCAGTATAAAGTACACATAGCAAATGTTGTCTGTTTTACTCAGGGAAGAGGTATTATATTCTAATACACCTACCATGATGGTTCATGTTGTTTTCCTCCCGATGAATACACTGTGTTCACTTGTGTCTGACCACAGGTACCCAAAGTCAAGGTCAGTCTAAAAGACTCCACAAAATCACACAGCTCCAATTTCTGGTTCCTTCAAGCCACTCACACTTGTGCTCTTTCGTGTCCCTATGTAAGTGAAGAAATCAAAATGTGTGTAAATTAGTTCAGCATATAGGAACCGTGGACAAGAGGTACATAGCTCAGATCTCCAAAAGGCCAAGAATGTTACAGAATGTTTTGTTTTCTTAGTGTAACAGGTTTAAAAAAAAATACAATGAAATTTTAATTCTATACTGGGGGTACATAGCAGCCACATATCTGCTGTTATGTCCATTCTTAATGCTTGATTGTTGCCTAAGGAGTTATTGTTTTGAAAATTTTTATTTTGTTTATAAAGTTTAGCTTATTTTTGAGATTACATATTTAATGTAAAATAATTTTAATTTTACTCATTAGTATATATATGTTATATAATTAATATTACTGTTTCCTAACTTTTTTAATCTTCATAGTAACAGTGAGATGCCATTACTACTCTTAGTCTCACTTTACAAATTACTAAACAGACTCTTAAAGGACTCAATAATTTACCAAAACTACAGTTACAATATACTTGGAATCTGAACCCAGGAAATATGGTTCTAGAAAAAAAATACTCAAAGTCAGCTATCAGTGTGGGTTTTTAAAAAAAATTTCTGTCTTATACATAAACTTTAAATAACTGATTCTACCCTTTTCAGTTTTTGACATATGAAACATTTCATTCTCTTTTCTCCTTTCTGCATTGCATCCTAAGTCCCATCATTGTTGTACAGCACTCCATGCAATACATCCAACACACAGCAGGCTGACCAACCATCCACGTTTGCCTGGGACTTCGAGGATTCCTAGGATAGGAACCTTTCAGAGTTAAAACAAAGAGCCTGGGCAAGCCAGGATGAGTTGGTCACCCCACACATTTCACCTGCCCACTCCACAGGAACTATGATCAACCCAAACAGCACCTCCCTGTTGATAAGTAAGTCACTTTTCTTTATTCAGGATTGAAGCAGTTTTGCAGGAAGAAAGCATGTAAGGCCAGGGATCAAAGTCCACAGAATTGGTTCTGTGTTTTCTATAATTTAATATTAGTGGAAGGAATCCCGGGGCAAGTCCTCTATGAATCCTCTTGTTTTTTCCATCAAAAACAGAATAGTGGTATCAGTAATAACTGGGATTTCTAAAGCACTTGTAAGCATTATAAACGGACTTCCTTTTCCAGTGACTCACTTGTTCTTCACAACTGCCATAGCTGAAGAAGCTGACACAACCAAATATAGCTTCCAAAAGCAACAGATCTTGTTCTCCACTGTGTACAATTAAAAGTACATTATTATATTTTTAATAATCACATTATACTTCAGGAAAATAATCTGTTGATTTAAAATTATGAAGCCTAGAAAAGAAAGAAAAGGTAAAGAATCAAGGAAAATTTGGAGATTCATAGGCCACCAAGGAAAACTTCACTGAAGGAGAAAAAAAATTGAAGGAGATAGATGAAATCAGATTATCAAAAACTTGATGGTCCTTCTCAGGTACTAAGAAATACTTTATCATTTCTCATCATTCACAGTTTTCCCATTTACTACAGAAATCAACAATTTAGTACATCTAACTGTGGGACCCTGTGTTTTCCATCTATTTAAAATAAATGGGAAGGTACATGTTTGACTGTATCTGTTGAAAAGAGATAAATAGGTAGATTGACACTTTTATAATTAGGTGGTTCTCACTAGGAGAATGCAAGATATTCCCTCTGATGTGGCAACAGAAAAGAATATTGAATAAAGAATATAAAGAAGGTGCACTGAAAGCCTGGTAGTAGAGTCTGGAGTGGAAAGTTCCCTGGAGATAAGGCCTACAGGGTCTGGGACCATTTGGAAAGTCCTAGCCAGGGCTTTGGTAGGTCAAAGCCCTTTTGCTTTAGGTACCAGAGAACAAACTAAAAATAATCCATCCAGCCCTGAAATTCTTCAAAGAGCTTCAGCCCAGATAGTGCAGATGCTTTCAGATGCTTGTTGGGAGACCTTACAGGTGATTTTAAGGGGTGAAGGCATTTTGCCATAATAATCTAGGCTGAGTGAGGTTCTAGCTTAGTTGGAATAGTCTTTACCTTAAAGTTGGTTAATGTCACATTTGCATTTCAGGATTTTATGGACAGCTGCAGACATTCTGCCCTCCACATTACCCTGAGTCCCAGAGAACTGTGCCACCTGGCAGCTCCTGCAGTGTGGTACCTTCCTTTGAGGATTGTCTCGTCCCCACATCCATGGGCCAGGCTGGTTTTGATGTTTTCCACAGAGCCTTCTCAACTCACTCAGGCATCACAGGTACGTGGGGGTGTCTGTGTCTTGAAATGTGTCTTGGAAACTCAGGCCAACTGGCTGGAGAGACCAGACGGGTTTCGTGTGACTGGCCTGGCCTAGTCTTGACCCCAAAACCGTCTACCTTCGCCTGACATGCTTGTCATCTACCTCTTTGTCCTTAGCCCTTCTATGACCCTACTTCCACCACCCTCCTCAAGATGCCATCATCTGTCTCCCACAAGGCCTCCTTGAGTCTCCTCACCTTTACCAGTCTGTCCTCTACACTACCCTGAGCACTGAAGAGGCCATGTTGTTCCTCAAGTACTGTAATCAGTTTCCCGTTGGGTAGAGAATAAACTCTTCTCTCCAACATGCCATTGGAGCCCCCTTGCCTTAGGATTGATCCAACTGCCCAGACCTGCCCACATGCATTTTTCCTACATGCTCTTCTCTTGTCCTTGGCCAGCACCCTTGACCCCACATGCCCTTTCCTCTATGTCTTTGTAGAGTTTGCACCTCTCTGGGTTATTCTTTCCCTACCTCCGTATTTCTTCTATTGTCCTGATCCCTTCTGTGATTACTGTCACCTCCTTTTTGAGGCCACTTCATCCCTCTTTAAATACTTTCTCTTTCTTGAACTAAGCTTGAATTTTTGTACTTTGTGCTGAATCATGATTTGACAGTAGCCTGTGAGTCAGCCTCTGCCCCACGAAGGTCCCTGAGCACAGAGACGTGTGAAGGGCCAGCATTTGGTGAACTGCACTGCTGCACTGCACAGCCAGATATCTTTCAGACTCATTTGTATTGTTTGTCTTCCAGTGTATGATTTGCCTTCAGCTTCCTCAAGCCTTTTGGGGGAGTCTCTTCGCAGTGGGCCTGAGGACACCACGTTCTTACAGATCAGCGCTGTGGACCGCTGTCCTAGCCAGCTTTCCTCCGTCTATACTGAAGGCTAGGAGCTCCGCTGACCTCTGCCACACAGCCAGAATCTGTTAGTTGCTTACAGCCTTTTGTTTTCAGACCATCACAGGCTGCCTGAAGAAGGGCGTCAACCAAATCAGTGGAGCCTGTAAGGTCATTTTGTCTTTGGAAAGCAGGACTGGATTATCAGAGCTGGCTCGGCAGCAGTATTTGCACTTGCTCCTTTTTTCTGCTGGATTTGCTAGACCAGGTGACCAGCAGAACTGTCTTTTCAAAGGGAAGTTCGTCTTACTTTGCCGGATACCTGTTACTTCCTGGCTGTCAACGCTCAAAGGACACTTATGAAAGCATGTGCATATGAAAATGTAGTTTGGGGATGACCTGTGCTGAAAACTCCAAAGAGGGAAGAGCCCAGTTGCCAGAGGCACCCTGTGTGGCCTCGCGCAGCCCCAGGTGGGAGAGTGGCCTCTTCCGCCACCTGCAGGGAGGGAAATCCACGTCTAAAGCTGAGTGGTCTCTCAGAAATTCCCGGGTGTTCCCTCTTCTCTTAGATGTTGTCAGGCTAACCAGTTGCAGTCAGTGTTTCCCCACTGACAGAAGGTTTTTTTATTCATCAGTCTACTTTATTAAGTTTAGAGACTAGTTACTTACATCTGCTTTAAAAGGAAAAAAATTACACAAAGTTTTGTTCTTTGGGTGGAAATCATGATCATTTTAGTCACTCCTACTATATACATTTGTACTATATACATTTTGTCACAGCTGTGGCTTGGCTAGGCCCTACCTCTGGAATGTTAGTTTTGTAGATTGGAAAGGCCAAGGTGGGCAATCACCTGTGTGAGTGCGCGCGCGTGCACACACACACACACACACACTTCACTCCCTGTCTACGCTGAGTGCTGTAGCAGGACCCCTCATGTATTGACTGCTCAGTGACTCCACCTTGAGAATTTGTGCACAGGAAAAGGCCATTTGACTCATTTGCCCATTGCCCTCACTCTGGTGCCCACCAAAGTAGTGCTGAGAGATATGCGGACAGGTCATATGTGGGGCTTCCCGGGGTGCCTGGCCTCCAGTTACTTTGCACAGCCTCTGCTCAGCTCCCTCAGGGCATCCGCTCATCTGCCTGTCTGCCGTGGCACCTCTCCCTTCCCTCTCTTTCTCAGCCTCTTGACCGTGTTTCAGATGTGCCAGCTATATCCTATTACATCCTGTTATCAGCTTGTAGGAAGGTAGAGGGACTAGTTCACAGAGATAGGCTGAAGAATGCCACTTTCCTGAAGCTTGTCTGACGGCCTGAAATTATTCACAGAGAACTTAGCCTGAAGAAGTCACTTCTGTCTTAAGGTGTAAGCTATAAAAGCTGGCCAGGCCCTAAAGACTCAGTCAATTCCAACATTCTGGTACACTCACATTTCAAAACTTCTTTTCTCTCTTTTAAAGAAATTTTCTGAGCAAGAGTAAAACAATGATATTTTTCTAACAGATAATTATAATCTTCAGCAAGATAATTAACCAGCTTGATGTCAGACTTGGGGTCCTGTGATGGTTTGTTGCACGACAGATGGGTCCTTCTAGTCTGGCTCCACAATCAGAAGTGTTCCACCTAATTCCCATGTTCATTCAGTGTGCAGTAAAATGAGGGCACTGAGGAGCCAAGTGTGGATTTCATTTTTATAGCGTACTTGGTTGATCTAGTTTGTCTTGCTAGTGGGCTGTGTTTGAAGGAAAGCTATAATGCAGCTTTCCAAGTCTGCAAAAGATTTGAATTAAGCACATTCTACAAATCTGCTCTGCTTTACACAGGATGTGCGTCAGGCTTCTCTGACAAGTGAGCTCTGGGACTGCATGTAAAATACCACCATTCTTGTAGACATTCTGGGTTGTGTTACTTTTCCTATACAAGGACACGTGCTGACACTGGCTTAGTCAGTGGCATCCATTGCATGTCCTCTGTCATGCTCTAGAATGGAAGACTGCTAACTTTAGAGTCTGCGTATCTCTTCATAACTGACACTGTCACAAGTAACTCAATACATTTCATTGCAGTGATGAGAAATAATGAAAAAGCATGGTTATTATTGTAGTTGATGTTGTCAACCCTGCCCGTGGCTTTACAGATAAAGTGGAAAGGAGGAAGGAGAACAAATCAAGAAGCCGACCTACAGAAACCACAGATGGCCTCTCCCTCGTGGGTTACGAGGAGATGCCGGGCTCTGGTTTCAGTGACCTTACTCCTTCTTGGCCTTCCCTGGCCAGGAAAGCTCCAAGGGGGAGTCCTATGCCAGCAGCATCTCAGCCTCTCTCTCCTCAGCAGGATCTCAAAGCCCACTGCATGAGTGACATCCTTGTCAGCACAGGGAGCCTGGCAGTACCTGGAGAGCTCCTCATCGGTCCCTCAGTGTTGCCCAGTGGCTACAGGTTTGATTAGGGCCTCAGGAGATGACACATTCACATTCCTTCAGATCCAAAAGCTGTCCTTAGATGCAGAATTTTTCCTGATCTTAAAATTTGTCCTTTGCTCGCTTCTGCCTTGCAGATTTATGTTTCTTACTATTTTGTAGCAGTAAACATGAAACTTGAAAAGATCATTCCCTTTCATTTCCTGACCTTTTTAGTTTTGATATATAGCCATTTTCATAAACCTCTGAACAGAGATTGTCATTTCCCTTTAATCACAAACAAAAAACAAAAATAAAAAACCTGGTCCTTGTGAAGACATACAACCCAGAGCCAATTATCCTATTACATTAAAAAATAAATCAGTATGCCTGGGGACCTTTACTTCACTACATTGTCTTAATTTCTTAAAGAGACTATATCAAAATGCTAGTTGTGATTAGCCTCTGGTCAACATTTATTTGCTGGTCCCATGAGGTGTCTCTCTCTGCTCTTGTCTCCCACAAATTCCATAGGTGATCTTAAAATGGAAAAAAATGTTCTCCATCAGATTACAGCATAGTTTCCACTGATAATAGTGTGTTGCTTTTGTTCAGTTGTTTTAAAATTACTGTCAAGCACACGTGTACACTAATACCCATTTTGAATAGGGACAACTGTTCAACTCCCCCAGCAGAGAACCCTGACTGTCCAGTTGTCGGGAAGCACTGGGAATAGTGACTGTAACTGTTCAGTGTGTTTGGTGTTTCATTTGATTGTTTTACCATGACATTATATAGCAGCATTTTTTTAATGGCACTTTTTGTTGGTGATGTGGAATTTCTGCAGTTTTTTTTTCTTTTTGCCATGGGTAAAGAAAAAAAAAAAGAAAAACCGAACTCATTGGAGAAATGAGTGTAAAAAAAAGAAGAGATTTATTTTGTACAGACAGCAAAGCATCCTGTGTAATGTTGCTGACATAAAGCATTTGGGGGGAGTGGAAATCTGTTTTCTATAAATCATACAGGCTTTTGTACATACTTATATACACTCACGTAGAGAAATGAACTGCATATATCATACTGGATATGGGGCCCATTTTACTCTAGAGGCACATCTGGTGCTTATTGTCATAAATCTTTTAAAGAATTAGGTACACTTTTTTCTATTAATATGTATAGTTTTGTGATTTGTCACAGTTATGTTTCATATAATCATAAGTTATTTTGTCTTGTTTCATGAAGTTCTTTTTTATGTCAAAGTAAAATGAAGGGATTGTGCACTTGGTACAGAATAAAACTGGAACTACAGGATATGCCCTCCTGCCTGAAAGCTTCCTTCAGCATGTTGCTTTAAGACACAATGGCAACAACCATTGTTTGTTTGTTTGTTTGATTATTTTGTTTTGTTTTGCCATCAGCCTCCTATGTATTGGGGATGGTAATTATAATTAAAAGCAGATGGGGGAGGGAGTCCAAGGCCAGCTTTAAAATGCCTCATTGCTTTGGGCCAGAGCTGCAGCCTGGATTTAATTATAGATATGAGGACGAAATGGCAGTAAAAATGAATGTCTCCCCGAATCCTTTACATGTTGGGAGTGTCCATAAATAAAACATGAAGCTTTATTTCATCAGATTTAATTAAAGCTTTTATACATGTTTTATTGGTTATTCTATTAATCCGCTTCACAAACTGGATAAATGTGTGCTAGGGTTTGGGGTATATTTGTGCCTTTTCAGGGTAGTGCTACATCATGCTTCAGAAATGCCACTGGTGCTGGTGCCCCAGGTGCTGGGGCTGGGGTGTCAGCCTGCTGGCAGTTAGAGGAGGGAGCTTTTCTAGCACCCATTTCCCCCAAATCCTGCAGAGAGTAACACAAGCCTCAGCTTCCCAGGGACTCTTTCCCTGATCTTTATAGTCCTCTCACTCCCTGGAGAAAGAAAAGGACAGTTTCTCCTTCCTTGGTGTGTCCCCCTGACTCCCTAGCTGTTGTACCCACCTTTCTGTGCCCAGAATGTGGGGGTGAGGATGGTCTCACCTGGCTAGCTTCCTACTCTGTCTCCAGAAGCACACTTAGAAAGTTTCCTTTTTGTCATGTTTTTAAGATGTAAGAATGATTTAAAGAGAAGATGCAAAGCAGAAGAGACAATAGCACGGTGTGCTTTGTCAGACCTTTGGCTCAGAAAGCAGACACCATTTGGTTCTTGGTGTAGGGGTGGTAAGAGCACTAACTGACAAAACTTGAGAGCTCAGCATCCTAGAGGGGGCTGCTGGCAGGAGTGTGATTTGATCCAACCTCTTTGGAGAACTGTTTGGCATAATCAGGAGAGTTAAAGGTATACATTCCCTAAATCTCACAGATCCACCCCCTGAAGAAACTCAAGTCAACGATGGCTCAGATAGAAGTCACAGCACTATTATTCAGGAAGTACTCCAAACCGGAAGTGACCCAGCTGTCCACCAACCCGTAAAACAAATCAGCGAGCCCTGCCTAGAGACATTATGAATGACATGAAGAAAGGCCAGGACAAAATTACACACCATAACCCACAATGGAGCCTGGGCTCAGCTAAAAGAGATACAAAGGTGAAAATGCAATGTTACTCTATATCCACTTCAAAGTCAATGAAATCCAACCATGGGATAAGTGATAAAAGTGAAGAGAACAGCAGGGAAACATTATCACAAAGACCTGATTCCAGTGGGGAGGAAGGACTCATGGAAGAGTTCTGGGCTGCTCAGAACAGTGTTTTATTTCTTGATCCAAGTGTTAGGTATACAGGTGTTTGCCTTATAATTATTTAACTGTGCATATATATTTTATAGTGCTGAGTTCAAATAACAGAGCCAAATCTTTCATCCCTGCTCTGAGGTATGCAAACTTGTGCAAAGAGCCAGATGGTACATATTTTCAGCTTTGAAGGCTATCTGGTCTCTGTCTCAGCTACTCCACTGTGCCACCTGCACAGCTCAAGAGCAGCCACAGTTGAGATGCAGACAAACGGGTGTGGCTGTGTTCCAATCAGAATTTATTTATGGATGCAAATCTGAACATCATCTCACTTCCAGATGACATAACAATAGTCTTTTTAAAAATTTTGCCTATGTATAGAGCAAGGTAGAAAAGTATTCATAATTCAGTCTATATAAAACCAAAAAGGTTTAAGGCTGGATTTGGCATGTGGCCATAGTTTGCTGACTTTTGTCAACTGAAAGAACATTTCCTAGCCCTTCCCATAAATATCTCCTCAAGGAAAACTGCAGTTAGGAGCCCCTCTACTTGTTCTTCTGCCACATTAGGTCCTTTCCTGGAGGACATTTATGAGTTCTATTGATTTAACTTTTCTTTGTTCAGATCCTGAGTTCTGCTCCCTGGGATACAGATGAATACCTACAGCCTGGAGTGCCATTCGACTTTATCTCTGGATTTAATGTTTTTAATAAAAAGAACTGGGCATAGAGAAATCTGTGAGCATTGGAAAATGAGCATCCATTCTTTCCAAGCTAACTAAATATTTGCTGGATCTTGGCTGCCACAGTGAACCTTTTCCTCTGAGATGCTGAGAGGTTAGAAGCGATAGGAGACTTCATTTCTCCCAGACCACAGCTCTTATGAGAAGCTAGAACTGCCTCTCATGACCTGCAGGGAAAGAGTCAAAGACGCCATGCAGGACTGGGGCTATAGTTGTGTTGTGCAGCATGTGCTCAGCATGAGTGAAGACCTGGCTGGGTTTTGTTCATTGAGAAGTGGTTTCAGCAGAGCTGGGCCCTGACAGTTCCATCTGCTGCCCTCCAAGTAACCCCACCGCCCCTGCTCCCTCATTCCCAGCTACAGGGTTATCAGCCCTAACACTGCTGCATGTTGGCTCCTCACACTTCCAGAAGAAAACATCCCATGTGAACACCTCTGTGTCTCTTGTGTGTAAGGAAGTCAGTAGTTTAAAAATACGATTATTCATGAGGTCTGAGTCATTTGCCAAATATTAGCTTGAACTAAATCCTTTCAGTAGGTTTTGTGGGGCTTCATATGCTTGAATTTGTGTACTGTGTACAGTTCTAACATTAAAGCTGCTAAGAACCTAGTATTTTGGAAAATCCAAATTTTAAAAAATTTAGCCAGGAAAAAGCTGAGACAACTTCCAGCCCAAGCTCATCATTTATAAAGGAAAATGGAGCTCATTCAATCATTAGTGCATTTATTCACTTATACAACATTTACTCTATGTCTACCATGTGTACAATAACCAGTTAATTTGGCCCCGTATCACAGAACTAAAGGGAACTCCAAGAATTATCTGCCTGAAAATACTGCCTGGGGCTTGTTAAAAAGACACAATCTAGAGCTACTCAATACATACCATAGAACTACCAACTCAGAATTTTTAGTGAGATGGAAACACCTGCATTTTCAGTAAGCTCTCTGGCTCACTGTTTAAACAGGCTAAAATTAACCACCTTTGATACAGCAAAGACAAACTGTTTAACAGAGGCTAACTGCAATATAACAAAACAAAACAACTCAGCACCAGAAGAGCTCCCAGTTCCTGCCTGGGCAAATAGGAGGACAGAGTCACAGTCACCTGAAAAAAGGAGAGAGGAGGAATCTGAGCTAGTCCTAAAGAGGAACTTTTAAAAAGTGAAGAAGCAGAGGAAGGTACACAGGACACAGAATGCACCATGCGCAGAGCCATTTAGAAAAGGAAAGCCACCCAGCAAGCTGCCCCCTGAGGGATGGAGGTGGACCATCTTTGCACTCTGAAAGATTCTTCCATAACCCACAAGTCTGGAACCAGCCCCTTCCTTGTAAGCCTGCTAAGTTCAAAGCACTGTTTCTCAACTCAGCAGAGGATATTTTCCCAGTTATTCTATCTAAGGGTTCCACCATCAAGCTGGTTTGGAGAATGACAGATCAAAGCTGTATAATGTCTTTGTCTTGGGACCTCTCAGGACCTTCCTTGTGTTAAAGTGCATTCCGACCCCAAGAGTGAGTTAGGGGACCCTCTTTCTAAAAAAACCACGTTGTTAATACTATGGAAACAGTTCAGTGGTTCCTTGAGAAGTTAAACATATCATTACCATATGACTCAGCAGTTACACTTAATTCAGAAGAATTGAAAGCAGGAACTTTCAGGATACAATCATGAACCACATAATGATGGTTGATCAATGACAAATCCTATGACCAAGGGTGGTCCGATAAGGCTTTAATGGAACTGAAAGACTTGTATCATCACCTTGTGATAGCTTAGCCATCATAGGTTCATAACAAAGCAATACTTACATTTTTGTGGTGGTGCTGATGTAAATAAAACAACTTTATTGTATGCTGTATAAAATATAGCAGGTACAGTTCTGTGTAGTACATAATGCTTCCTAATGATAATAAATGATTATATTATTTCATATAGTAACTATACTATTATTTTATCATTTTATTTTTTGATTGGCTATAGAACTCTTTGCTATGTTATCTTGGCAGCAGCCTCATATGGCTTGTGTTTTCTTTTCTCTTAACTATATTCAGAGGCTGCACTAAGTGCTGCACATTTGCACCTACATCTGTGTGGCACTCAGTGATGCTGCACACAGACAAAACGGCCTAATTATGCATTTCTCAGGACCACTGAAAAGTATTTGTACTTGAGAATAACTATTTTACAGCAGCATGCATAACAGCATTCTTCACAATTTTCAGAGGGCAGAAAACCCAAAAGGCCCAACAATTGATGCATAAATAAAATGTGGCATATACACATTCAACCCTCAAAAAAAAGAAACCCAAAAATGTGCTGATTTGTGGATGTACTTAAAAGACACTATGCAAAATGGAGTGAGACAAATATTGTATGCTTCCCCTTAATATAAAGTACCTAAAATAGTCAATATATCAAGACAAAGTAAAGGGGTGGTTGTAATTGGGGAAGAGGGTACTGGGTAGTTATTATTTAACATGCACTGGAAAACATAGGTTCCCTCATCATCATTGTTATTATTAATAGTAGTGGTACCAGAGACCAAACTTGGGACCTTGTGCTTGTTAGGCAAGTGGTGCACACACACAACCCACAAACACTTTCAAAGAGAAAATGAAACTTCAATCCCTCATGGGCTGGTTCTATCAGACATACATAGTCTTAAGACTAGTGTATTCCTACCTGGAACCAGTGGAGAGAGTCTGCATGGGGAAGGAGACTCTGCTTTGGGGGTAGGAGATCCTACTTTTGGGGGAGGGGCAGTCTTTTTCTTTCTGTTTGAGAGGTATCAGGAAAGGTTTCGGGCTTTGTTGTCAGGTATTTCCTGCCACTTCTATGCTTGGTAGGCCTAGAAGCAAGTTAAACTACACTGCTCTGAGCCCATTTCTTCTTCTTCCGGCAGAAAGCATACACTTGTCTCCCAGGCAGTGAGATAAATACCTAGATTATCTGAAATGATCCCAGATACATATTAAATATCTTCCAAAGGGTTTGTGCGATCTTTAAAAATCAATGATCCTGCAATTTAAGTGCAATAATCATTTATTCACAAGGCGACCATAACAAGGACTGCAGTTCTGAGATCATGCACAAGAGAGGAAAGGAAACACTGCCTAAAATACCTGTGTTTGTCTGAAGCTTAGCTTTACCCAGGGTATACACAGAAGCACCTTTGGTACCTTCTTGGAGCAATTAATGCTTCAATGTGTAGCAATCCAATTTTGGGATGCCCATAACAATGGAATAAAATAAAGTATGTTCTCTTTAAATTCTTGTTTTTTAAACTCTTCTAGGTTGCACATGAATTTCATGTAAAAATTAAAAATATTTCAGTCTTCAACATATATGAGTTAAACATGATAGCACGACCTCCAGAAGCAAATAAAAGGACTTCTACACTGGGGCCCATGCTTCAAAGGGCTCTACGAGGACCACCTCTGCCATGCTTCACCCTCTACAATGGGAAGTTCATGTGGCCCAAACTCACCCTCTTCCCCTTCTGGACTCATTCCAGGTACCTCGGCCCCCTGAAATCCCTGTCCAAATGGTTCCATGTTTCATCTAGAGTGAACACTGACCTCTTTCTCCGATCCATCCTAGCAAGAGTGGATCAGTCGTTGACATGTGCATCTTGAGGCATGAGCATGGCTGTGTGGGACAGTGGATGGCGAGAGAAAGATATTATACAAAATATAATGTCCATATGTGACTTCTGTGGTTAAAACCGGACTCAGGCTTTTAAAGAAAGGGGATGAGCACAGGCAGAATGTCTTAGGCTGGCTCGCCTGGTGCCACACTTTTCTAGCCGTGAAACCTAGGGAGTCTCTGATCATTGAAATCAAAGCCAGTGCAATGAACCTGATCTTGAATGTCTTCCAAAGGCCTGATGTTGAGGGCTTGGTCATCGGCCTGTGGTGCTGCTGGGAGGTGATGGAACTTTCAGGAGATAGGGCTACTGGACACGTTAGGTCACCAGGAGCATGGTTCACATCCTAGAAAGCTGGAGACCCATGCTTTGCTCCACTTTGTTCTCCAGGCCTCAGTGTTCTGCCTTCCCCCAGGTCCAAGGGCATTGGATCCAACTAACCATAGACTGAAACTATGAGCCCAAATAAATCCTTCCTCTATTAATTTGAACCTCAGGTGTTTTTTCATACTAATGGAAAGGTGACTAACAAAAGTTAGTCTTGTAAGTTGTGAAAACACATTCACTAAGAAGGGAGTACCTATATTTAACAGGTTTTGTCAGCATGCTTTGAAATTTTTAAATGTTTAGATCTATGAGTGTGCAGGCCATGTTTTATAGAACTTTCCCTCGGTCCTATAAATATTAGAGGCAGTCTTGAGAATTCTTAGAGCCTTAGACTCAATATACCCAAATACTAGGAAAGAAAATGCACAGTGAAGATTGTAAAGTTTGTGAAAAACTGAAGTTGTCAGAGTATCAGGACACAACTGATACTGTAACAATTTCCAGAAAGCAAATGGTGTACAAGGTAAACATTTGTTGTAATCTAATACTTTTTAAAACAAAATGATGCATTGTTATTTTGAATCCAAGTGCTTCCTGACCTGGCTGTGAACTATAACATAAACATCCGCAGACCGTTTCTCGAAACATCTGTACAGCTCAGCCCTTTATGTAGCCCAAATATGCAATGTGACATATTGCACTGAAGACTTGTTCTACAGAACACCTCTTCCCGTCCTGCAAATGGGCATGGCGAGTTAAGCTAACCTTCTCTCTGGGGCACTATAGGCACATCTGTGTTGTGCAGTCATGGTCTCAGCTGGGTCTTTCATCATCAACAGCAAATCGACTCCTCTCTTAGCCATGCATATACTAAATGATTAGACGTTCAAAAGGCCAGATCCTTGTCCCCCAATTGAGTTTTTACCTGAGGCCAAAGCCCCATTGTGGAAGAATCAGTTGTGCTTCAGACCCCAGTGGCTGTCTTGGTCACTGAACATTCTATAGTGAAGGTACCTCTAATACCACAGTATGACTGAAATGCTAAGGGAGTGACTTATCCGTGGAACAACTAGTTAACAAGACAACAGGACATGGAATCGAATCTGAGCCCCTGCCATTCCTCTGTATTCACTTCCTCTGTTCCGGTGCCTTCTAGGACTTTATCCCTTATCAGAATTTGAGTAGGTTGAGCATCTATTCAAAGATTTGCTCATAGTCCATGGTAGAGGCAAACCTGCTTTGGGAAGCCAAGGATTCTTGGTCTATTCTCCCCTCTGCTATGGGCCTCAGGCTGCCTGCCTGGGCTCTGATGAAAGGCATGGAGTCAGTGCTGCTTTGGCCACACAAGCTCCACCAGACAGAGGCAGTGTGGTGAGGTGTAAAGAATACAGATCTGGAGTCCTGGAGTCTAGGTTTTGGTTGGGTGATAACGTCACTTGTAGCTTGAGTTCTACAGGGAGATGGTTTTAGGACTTCATCTCTAGCACATCAGCAAAAGATGTGACGATTCTTTATCTGTTCACTGAAGATTACATATGAGTGAAAGTGTTGAGGGAATCTTGTTCCTGTCATATGGTGACTTCTTAATACTGCTTTCCCTTTTTCATCCCTAAAATTTAAAGAGTTGAACTGAGTGATCCATACTGCTCAGACAAGCAATTATAGTACTTTCACTTGACTCCCTGTCCCAGCCTTTTCTCCAGGACCTGATTTTTCTATTGGGTCACTATTCTCTCCAGTCCAGCCACTTCTACTGAAGGTTTTCCACGGAACTTGTCATTCACTTTCCCAGGCCAAAAGCAACTTTGCAGCCAGGGCCAATCTGCCTAGCAGTCAGTACTACTGATGATTCACCAAGATGATGGATCCAAGATGTGATGTGATGATGACCTGTGATGGCCTTCTGTGCCACCCGCCAAAGATTTCAGGCGAGCTGTGAAACTAAAGCGCATGGCAACCTGTATCATGGGAATCATGGTGATCCTGTAGGTAAGCCACCCTCCATTTACAAAGACAAAACTGCACATCTTCCTCCCTTATTCTGGACTAGTGCAGAGCAGGGTACTGGGGGTGGGTCAGGAGTGGTAGAGTCAAGGTGATAGGGTGACAAAGAAGTCATGCACAACCAAACCAAAAGCAAACAACTCTTGTCTGCAAGTAACAAAAACAACAATAAACCTTTCATTTTCTTAGTTTGAGAAGAGAAAGGTATTGAAATTACACAGGATATAAATGTGATGGGACACCAAGAATGGAACTGAAATCTCTATGCTTTCCCTTACTCTTCTCTCATTTTGGCATGGTACTATTTTCTTGTCTCTGCAGACTTGCCTCCTCCTGTTCTCTAACATACATAACTGGCAAATGATGCCTATCTTATACTCCAAGGATTAGAAACCTAAAAAGGGAAAAAAAAAGCTTATCAGAGTTTCCTATGTACCGAAACAAATAGATGCAGATGTAAGCACAGATATAGATATGGATATATATCCTATGGATCTGGATTTCAAATCTTAAGTACCTGTCTTAGCTCAGGACCCAGCTCTGGTCTAATTAATCAACCTCAGCCTTGGTATATTAGTTAACTAACTATAATGAATGAAGCAGCTAAAGATCAGGGTCTGTGTGAGCCTGGCGTATGATACGAAGTATATGCACTACCAGGCATAGTGGCACATGGCTGTAATCTCAGCTGAGGAAGGAATATCATGAGTTTGAGATCAACCTAGGCAACTTAGTCTGGCCTACAGGTATGGCTCAGTGGTAGAGCATTTTGATAGCATTGTGAGGCCCTGAGTTCAATTCCTACTATTTCAAAGGGGGGAATCTACATCAGCCTAGCCTAACAAATTGGGCCATTCTGGAAGCCAGAATTGTGACTCTGCTAAAGAGGCCAACAGTTCCAGATTACCACACACCAATACAGTAAATGGACAATGAACTATAGTCTACAGGTGCCCATAAGCCAGACTTCACTGATCTATCAAGTAGGCCTACTCCTGGGCCCTTATGACTACTGCTTTTTGCCACAGCATTTACTCAGAGCTCAGACAGTCAGGAACTCACACTCAAGTTTTTACCTATGGATGTGACCAAAAGGTCACAGCTCATTGGCTCTCCCTGTCCTGTGTATCCTGCATAGCATGTACTCTTTCTAGAAGCTGCATTCCTTATGAAGGTCTGTCAGTTTAGGGTGCACAGGGATAAGGGGCCTAGAATTTGTAGGGTGTGAAGTGTAGGAATGACAGATGTGTCATTTGCATGCACTTTCCTCCACCTGCAACTTTCAGTAAAATCCCTTTGGCTGACTATTTCTTACTATATAACCACCCTGGCAATCCCCTTCTTTTCTTTTGTTTCACAGAATGTTATTAACATCTCAGGAATTGTACATGCTTTCAACAAGACCTTTCCAGTTCCTATCCATACCAGTTACATTCAATGGCATTTCAATGACTTTTATATTTGATTTTTGGGAAGACTAGTGTAATTATGAATTTTATTTCCATGATCCCAAGTTCTTGGGCTAAATACAGACAAAATTTTCTCTTTAATAATTATTTGTCTTTTCTAGAAATCCAAGATACAAATATGACTTGTTCTCATACTGAGTTGGACCAATGTCTTAGCATCCCAGCACACGGGGACCAGGAGAGCATCCTCTGTCTGTGCTTCAAAAATATTGTGCTAAAGATCCAACTCAGCACATGGGATCAGAAAGAAAGGCTGCTATTGCTGCGTTAGTAGTGATTACCACAGGCTCCTTATTTCTCTCCTCTAAATCAAATCTGTGGGAACTAAAGCAAGTGGGAAATGTGGGCTGCAAAAGAGCAACAAAATCTGAAATCCTAAGAAATGCCTGAGGATGTTGAAATCAGTGTTAACAAGAATGAGGGGGAGGAGGGGACAGTGAGGAGGGAGGTAACTAAAGCTCTGACAAAGGTTAAACCTAGGGGATAAGATGACAGTTAGGGACCTGGGATTTAACTCAGTGGTTCTGGTGTCTACCTGGCTAGCTCAAGGTCCTGAGTTCGATACCTGGTAACCACATACCACAGTCCAGGCGTGGTGGCTCATGTCTGTAATCCCAGCCCTCAGGAGACAGAGATAAGAAGATTGCTATGAGTTTGAGGTTGGCCTGGGCTACCGAATGAGTTCAGGGCCAGGGCCAGACTGAACTACAAAGCAAGACTGACCTCCAACCATTA
>PVIR01008958.1:10568-54971 GCA_004026965.1 Petromus typicus | reverse complement strand
ATAGGGGTAGGAGATATAGCTCAGTGTGAAGACTCTAGATTCACATTCCCAGTGTGGGGGTTGGAGGAGCAAGAGACCTAACAGCCAATTAATATGACAACTAAATGTAGTACGTGCTCTTGGATTGAAACTTTGAGTCACAAAGGACATTATTAAGATGAATGGAATAGGAAACAGGGAGATAGATTTTTGCGGATGGAAAGGGGACCAAGATATGAAGGGAGAGGGGAGGGAAAAGCAGGGAAGGGTAAGTAAAAAGAATTCAGAAGTATTATGGACATGTACCCACTCCTGATGATGAATATAATCATTATGAACAGCAAACATGTACTAATAGTAATTTTTAAAAAGAAAATTGGAAAACTTGAACTGGTTCTCTGAATTAAACTGTAATAATGTATTAGCACAGTGTTTGTTTCCCAGTTGTGATTGCAGAAGAAGAAATACTGAAGAAATAGGATAATGAGTGAGAAATAGGATAATCATCATAACTGAAACTGGCTGAGAAAATTAATTCCTTTCTACTGTTTCTGCAACTTCTGGATAAATTTGGAAAAATTGTTTTTTTCCTGAAAGGTAAATCTAGTTAAGTATGAGGAATGGATTAAAAAGGACCAAGAAGAAAAATATAGACACAAATTACTTAGACACATATTTTAGATATCTAGACATGAAAGACTGGTCCTGAAGTTGGAGCAAGCAATGGTAAATTTCAAAGCAGACTCAAGCAAACTCATTAGAGAACTCACAGAACTCATTAACAAGTTGGATACTGAAGATTAAAAAATAAAAAAAGTTTAGGGCCAGGGATTTAGCTCAGTGGTACCTGCACCTGTCTTGAAATGCAAGGGCACAGTTTTGATCTCTGATAACCACACACAACAATACTGGGAATGGAGACTCACACCCACCAGGAATCAGTACCACATACCACAGTGCCAGGTGTGGTGACTCAGGCCTGTAATCCCAGCACTCGGAAGGCAGAGGCAGGAGGATTGCTGAGAGTTCAAGGCTGAGCTCAGGGACAGCCTGAACTACAAAAGCAAAACCCTGTCTCAAAAAAGGGGGGGGGGGTATTTTACTAAAAATAACTTTTTGTTGTTTTGCTGACTTGAACATGTGGGTAGTTGCTAACCAGTTAGTGTAATAAAATTAGTGGGATAAGTTTAAGAGGAAATTCAAAAGTTCTGTTTTGTGCATATTTTATTTTTTAAAATTCACTTATTTGTGCATTTTGAGACAGAGCCTTGCTATGTAGTTCATACTGATCTTGAATTCACTGTGTGGCCCAGGTAGGCCTTGAATTCTTGATGATCTTTCTGATTCAACCTGCTGAGTGCTGCAATAATAAGTATATGCCATCACAGCTGGCATATTTTGAGCATATTCTGACTGAGCCTATTGCACAGATATTCAAGAGCAGATAGTATTAAGTAGTAGGCAGCTGGTTTTTATGAGTCTAGAATAAAAGTCTTGAATAGAAATATAAATTTGTAAGTCATTAGGAAATAAGGCCAGTGGGATGGATGAGATCACCTGAAGGGGGGAAAAGTAGACATGAAAGAGAAAGCTTAATTAAACTCTGGTGACCACCAGCATTTACAGATCAGTTAGAAGAGGAAAAGTAGCTGAGGAGACTTGCTTTGATGGGACACACTTAAACAGTTACTTATTCCAGACTTCTAAAGGCTCATGAAGGTTGAATACTGCAGGTTTGGCCAAGACCAAGGCGGGCCAGAGGGCTGGGTGGCTGGGCTCCTCTCAGGAAGTGGTTCCTGTGCTAATTTCTCCTCAGCTTGTGCAGGATGACTCTTCCTCCAGCATTATCCTCCATTGGAAAAGTGGCTTACCACTGTTAAACTCTGCAACCACGTTTTTAATTTGCACATGCGATAGACTCTTTCTTAGAAGAGCTTTGGGAATTACTCTGCTGCTCTTGGGGCTCATTAGAAGCTTCTAGAGTTAGAAAACAGTAACTATTTTCCTTATTACATATATAAAAGGCGGAAAACTACTCTCACTTTCAATTAATTATGAGGATAATCATCAAGGAGAGTTATGAGAATTTTCTTAAGAAATACAGTAGATTTGAGACTAGTTAAGTACTTGTCACAAAATATAAATTTTAATTATATGTCCCTGAAAGATGTAAAATATGTGGATTGGATTTAGATAATTTACATGCTTTTAAACATTAAATAAAAATACCTTACACTGTAGATAAGGATAGGCTATGACCTTTTAGGTTACCTCAGTAACAAATGAGTGAGAAAAAAACTCAAAATAACTTGGGCATGGAAACTGTCCTCCTTAGGAGCAGTTGAAATGAAGTGGTGTCCTGACCTCTCAGCAGACAGTTTCTAAGGAGATGTCCAGTTACTCATAGTGACCCTGAGGAATCTGTTTCATAGTCTTGTGGGACATGTACTTTGTACAACTCCCACTCTGGCTCCTCCTGAGAGTTTAGGTTGGAGAATCTGACCTGATTTGCTACTTTACCAGAAAGTTTTATCTCAGCTCTGGCATTAACCGAGCAGATGCTTCAATAGATGCCCTTTGTTTGTGTTCTCTGCTTTTCTCACTCTATTAGGAAGCACAGAGTTCTTGGCATGCAACTCTCCAAAGTGTTAACAGTGAAATGGAGAGTGGTGTCCTGGCTTCTTGGAATGGTTTTCCCATAGCACAGAACAAAAGAAATTCTCAGATGGAGAAAGTCTCTTCTTTGGCAAAA
Organism: Petromus typicus; assembly: GCA_004026965.1. Lineage (NCBI taxonomy): Eukaryota > Metazoa > Chordata > Mammalia > Rodentia > Petromuridae > Petromus > Petromus typicus. Next base: position 52,240 of record PVIR01008958.1, on the reverse strand, counting down.
GCCCTTACAACTCTGCTTTCTTTCTTTCTTTCTTTTTTTTAAAATCTTTATTGGTACATTAAATATACACATCATGATTGCACTCCATGATGGGGATTTGTACCAGTATAAGACACAACTTAATTCTCATTTTTTCCCATAGCCCTACCCACCCTACCACCCCCCCATATACATAAAATTTGTTTCCTTACTTTTTTGTTACAATCTTAACATTTCCCCCCTTCACCCAATTTTACATTGAGTGTTTTCTATTTCACAATATATAACATACAATGCTAGGACTCATTTACATCTTTATTTTCTCATACCAGAGAAAAGATGCAATATGTACCTAGCTGTGCCCTATTTATTTCACTTATGAGGATATCCTCAAGGTATGTCCATTTAAGTAGAAATGATTCAAACTTATCATTTTTTATGGCAGAGTAATACTTCATTCTGTAGAAGAACCACAGCTTTTTTATTCAGTCTCCAGTTCAACTCTGCTTTCTTTATCTGTTTTAGAACAGACAGAGAAACTTCATTAGGGCTCAGCTGAAGTGGACATATGGAAATAGTGTCCTATGGAATCTCAAAGATGCCTACTAATGTACACTATTTCTCATGATTCTGTACCCCTGCTCTCAGAAGCATCGCTCCTGTTTCTGTCTTGCTCATACATATACACTGAGCACCTAGTCCAGTGCCTGGCACAAGCATAGACATTGTAAATAATATATGGCAAAATTACTATCATATTATGTAGGTGGTGTACTATTTGCTCACTTTACTGGATTTAATAATTATTAAAATTATTGATATCAATCAGTTTTCATTTACAATAGAAATACCAGATTTAATGTTCATAATGCCGCTAGACTAGGTGATTTTGCTTTTCCTAAATTGCTGAAAATAAAAACATTAATTTCTTGTGAATTTGATAGAAAGCTCCTGTTTTTAAAAAGAAATTCATTAAGGGGTATTATAAAGTCCAGTAAACAAGTGTGGCCATTAGAATTTAGAAAGTAATTTTCTCATTTATGCTTTTAGCAGTTTAAATATTTATTGTCAAATTCTAGTTGTAGAATTTTTTTCCAGATACTGCATTGAACCCAGCACATTGTCTGTGTTAGATGAGTGCTATATCGCTGAACTAAAACTTCCACACTGAAAATGTTTATTTTTCTATATTCATTTTCATGTTTCATGAAAAGAGAGGTTTGCTTTAAGGGTAAATATGCAGATCTTTAGAAATCAGAAGAAAAGGTATCAATTACCCGGAAAATATCATCCTCTGAAACTGTTTTATAACTGCAAACATTTTTTTATGAAATAGGAAATTAATTTTAAACATTAGTTTCCAAAGAATAAGAAATATTTATCTAAATGATTTCTGAGTGTGTATAAATATAGTAGCAGTTCACACAGATTGTATTAATGATTTGAATACTGTCTATTTGTCTTAGTTATAAAATTATAAAACTCAGTCAAAGCAAATTTTGATAAGTTGTATTGACCATATCATGTGAGAGGGTTGTTTTGACTGTAAAGAAGAGCCATTCTTTATTGTTTTCTCCATTGTAAAAGTGCTCCTATTTTTAAATTTTGAAACATACACATGTATTTAAATCAAGTCCAAAAAATCACGTGTCAATATTTTATAATTATTATGGCTGGTTTACTTTAATTCGTGATTAACATTAAAACAAAGCATTTCTCTTTCCAGGGAAAGATGTTCCATACATGAGTCAAACATCACTGAATATTACTGCGAGACATATATATAAAAATATATATAAATAAATATAAATGTACATAAAATATGTGTATAGAGTTAAGAAGGCATAGAGAAAAACCAGTCTATACACCCAGACCAAAAAGAAATAACGGTCACTGAAATATTTGTGACTGAGTCAAAGCAAATTTTGATAAATTGTATTGACCATATCGTGTGAGAGGGTTGTTTTGACTGTAAAGAAGAGTCGGAAGTTACACAGCACCCGATCAAGTGAACAAGCTGGGTGAGAGCGCACACGGTAGTGTTTTCCCAGCCCTGCCTTTCCCACGGATGGCACTAGACAGCAGCAATCACTGTATTTCTTACCACACCTCGTAAATACACAAAAGAATGTGTTCAAAGTGAAGGCAGTGTTGAATTTTTAAATTTAAACATTTGTCTTATATTTTGTTCCTAACTCATTTCCTAATGTGTAGCTACCATTAAAATAAATGCTCATATTTAGCGATCCTCTGACAAAGGACAAATTTTATAGTTCATATAATTACTTATTTTGCTTCTCATTCAACTATTATACAGGGAAAATGGTTTGAGAATAGACTAATAATTTTTCCATTCACATTTTGCTATACTGCATATTAATTGTTCTTACCTATTGAATAGGCAACAAGTATCCTGGAGTGAGAGTTAAGATTAGGTCTTTATGTGGCCAAACTAAAATTTATAGATAAATAATTTTTTACTATTTCTATGAATCACTTATTTCCCAATTAATAGCAATTGGCAAATGTGTAGGCTTGAATATTGGGATCACGAGGATTTCTGCATCCGATTGTTTTCATTGTGTTTGAAATTTGTTCACAATACATTAATCATGGATGTGGTTTGTGGTTTTCCAGGTTTTTTTTCCATAGACGTGTTCAGGTAAAGACAAGACATAGTACAGATAATTCAAAGAGGAAAGAAAATGGTTTCATCTTGACTGCAATAGACATTTGATTGCAACAGCCAAAGAATCCTGTCCACATATGTGTTTGATTCAGTTTGCACCGTGGTGGGGAAGTCTTGGGCGCTCCAGCTATTGGCCATCTGGACTGCATCCCTGAGTACTCATGAAATGCTGGGAAAGGAGAAGCAAAGGTTCCTCTGAGGTTGCCAGCCTTGAGGCCCAGATGTCAATGAACCATTGTCAAGGAAGGTATCATGAGGAAGAGCTTGACAGGTTTGTTGGGGTGGAAAAGATGATGAATACTTCAAGGACGTAGATCTGGAGGAACCAGGAGATCCACACGGACAGCTTGTGAAAGCAGTTGGAAGATCCTTCCTAAAGCTTGTCGAGAGATCAGGACTGGAGGTTTAAATTTGGGTGCTCTGCTTAGGACTGACAGCATTAAAATAACAGAGACTTCCAGGAAAGAAAGTATAAAAATAAGCTAAACATCCTTGGCATGTCACCTCAGCAATGACCTTTACAGGAGGAGAAACTCAGAGATGGGCCATCTGACTTCTTGATGCTTCTGAGCCCACCCAGCAGCCCTCTGGCCTGCCCTTCAATCTTTACTCTCAACTTTCTTCTCTCCAAAGATGGGGATCTTCGCCAGTGTCCTCATAACACTCTGCATTTCCAATATGGCATTCATCAGAGTAGGACACTTCTCTTTTCAAGTTTTTGTATCACTTACTACAATAAATGTTCACTGGATGAATGAGAGGGAGCAGGGGGAGGGGAAGAAGCTGTGCTTAGGGCTTCCTTTCAGAAGTTGAACTCTGAGTTTGGGTGGATTGGCCTCGTGACATGGTGTTTCAATGAAGATATAATCAGACATCCACAGTGTACTGCACATTCCTGGAAGAAAGGACAGATATTATTAAGGTAGCAGAACACTCTCAACCTTGTGGCTCTGGTTTTCCAGGAACTGGAATCATCACTAGTCAGGTTTCTCCTAAGTGGCAAGAGAGGCAGCCCTCAAGTCCACAGAGTGATTGTGTCTCTGGTGAGGTCACCTGCCCTGAGGTCACATACTCCTGCAGTGTTAGAATGCTGAGCCTCCATATATTTACTTAAGTTTTTTGCCCTAGGTTTGATATGGAAATATAAGTGAAATATAGTGCATTCCTAAAATATATGACACAGAGTGTGGATTTGGGAAACAGACCCAGGTCCCAAGTCAGCTCTACCGTTTGCTATTTGTGCGAGTTGGGACTTAAAATTTAATACCTCATTTTCTATAGGTCTTACCTTAGGAATTAAATGAGTGAAAAGTACTTAGCATATCATCCATGCCACAGTTCATACTAGACCATATTACTGGTATTGCCATGGATTAACTTTTTTTATTGTGGGAAAGTATACATAGAATGAAACTCAGCATGTCAAGCATTTTAAGTGTAATCAAATGGCAGAAAACACATTTACACTAAGATGCAACTGCCATCACCTTCCACTCCAGAGCATCCCAAGTTGTTCACTCAACAGCAATGCCTGTGTCTTTCTCCCTTGTATTCTGATGATCACCTCCTTGTTTTCTGTCTTTATGTATTTGCCTGTTCTAGATACCTTGTGTAAATGAGATAATATTTTTTCTGCTTATGTTTCTTGCTTACTAACACCTTTTTTTAAAAATAGCAAAAGCTGGGTGAAGGGGGAAAATGTTGAGATTGTAACAAAAAAGTAAGGAAACAAATCTTATGTATATGGGGGGGTGGTAGGGTGGGTAGGGTTATGGGAAAAAATGAGAATTATGTTGTGTCTTATACTGGTACAAATCCCCATTATGGCGTGCAATCATGATGTGTATATTTAATGTACCAATAAAGATAATAATAATTACAAAATAGCAAAAGCTAAATCTAGACTTTTAGTTGTTGATTGTTGGGGTTTCTGTTCTGTATGAGACCTGATCTGCAGACATAAATTCCATCTATCTGATAGCATCTACTAATTACAGACACAATATTCTTAGGAGAAAATGTTCTACAGTTTAATTAATTAATTAATTAATTAGATGTTTAATCCATTTTGACAAGTATTTTAGAAAAATATTTTTTAAAAACTAGAAAGTCTGAAAACATTCTGAAAAACAGCTCATATTCTTGGGTGATTTCCTTGTGGGTGGGGATGCAAGTGGTCAGCCTGAACTGTTTACTCACCAGTGTCTTCACTGCTCTCCCAAAGTGACTGGAATGAAGTTGGGAAGGAAAATGGTTGATAATGAGGCGTAAATATTTAATGTTTATTAAAAAAGACAAAAGCTCGAGTTAAGAGCTGTGGTTAACTCTTCAGGAAAAGCTCTGTTTGAAAGAAAATTTCTCTCACAGCTATGTGGTAATTTTAGAATCTGCTTCTTTTGATTCTGTATATGAACTAAAGGAGCTGTTTCCCTGCTGGGCAACAGTGCTTCCCTTCAGATCTACATGATGATGCCAATTCAAGGATGCGAGGCAAGAATCATGAACCCCATAACCATCAAGTTCCAAGGACTCTGCTTCTACAGAAAGAGATCACTCACATGGAGTCTCATAGACTTTTTACCACCTATCCTGACAACTTTCAGTGCAGAGGTGGTTCTGTCAGTCGAGTGGAACATCCTAAACTGAAAAAAAAAAAAAAAAAAAAATCCTAAACTGGAAAAAATAAAATAGGGGCAGACTGTGTCTCTTAGCAACTCTAGACCTGATCTTTCTTATGCCCCTGACCCAGATCGTGAGGACTTACTCCAATCAACTAATGGTTATTTCTAACTGCAAGTTTTGCTTTCCTTATATAACCTTGAACAAGGAGCTTATTGTTTCTGAAACTTGGTTGTAAACTAGGAGGACAAAGATAGCTTGTGAAAATGCCTTCGCACAGCTGGTGGGTAGTAATCAGCCACACAGGTAAATACTAGATTGAGGAAAGAAGTGGGTGGGGAATGCGTGTTGTATTTTTCTGGCCCCTTTCCATCTTGAGACTATTTCTCATTTTTCTCTCTGTAATCATCCCCTGGCTAACAGGAAAACAAAATTTCCACTTCATTTTCCCATAGACTCCTAAGGCCTGTCCAACCTCAGGCACTTGGCCTGGTGTAAGTCAGACTGCCTCTAGAAACCACTGCCCTTGGGATTTAATTATTTTTATCTCATCTGTACCCTTGGCCCTTGGGACTCTGCCTGCTGCTTCACAGAACGGATTTGATAGCTTCTTATCTCTAGCTTTTAATCTAAAAGAAATGGCATTGATTCAGACAGACATTTGAAAGGACACTGTGATCAACAAGGGACACAAAAATTCTCTAACAACAAGAGCAAGCAGTGTTAGAAATTGACCTGAACCCAAGACTCTGCTAGGAAAAGTGATATTAGGTGATGTATATATATATATATATATATATATATTTATATTTCTTTGAGCAATTATGTGGATATTTATGGTACTTACAGAAGCCCAGGCACTGTGATTTTAGCCCACACATATATTGTTTTATCCACCCAGCAATTTCACGAGGTAGGTGCTGCTCTTATGCATTTTAGAGATAAAGAATCAAAGGCTTAGGTTACTGACTTCCTTTGCTTCTCCAGTGGTTGAACTGGACTAAAACCAGTCAGACCTGAGAACCTAGTGTCTGGCCACATCCCAAAGTACCCACTAGTATGTTTCAGTGCACTTACTCAGTCCACAAAAAGACAATACTGAGTTCTTCTTTTAAACGAATGTATCTGGTGAGCTTTAAATTTTGATCCTTGTTACTGCAGTTTTACCTTCTTTATTTTTTTCCGATGGAGGCCTTGACCATTAACTTTTTTCCACAGTAAATCCATCTAATGTCCTCCTTTCCTCACAGGAAGAAGGATAAGGATCCAGGAGAGTCCCATAACTCTGTGTGTCTGAAATCCACAGTCAAGGACACAACATGGCAAACAGAACATGCTGAATCCATTCAACAGTAAATGGTGGCTTCTGTGATCCTTGTGGCTGGAATTTTTTTTTTCTATCAAACAGTAAGAACATTTGATTAATTCCCTGTGAGGATGAGCCTGTAAATCAAGAATTAGGAATGTTTTAGCCCGAATATCTTATTTGTTTCTATCAGAAATTCAGTCTTTAGTATTAAGTTTATTGACTGAAAAAAAAATAACCTATTATGTGGTTTCATAGAGTGAATTCACACAAGATAAACCCTTTGGGGGAGATTCTGTTTCTTTTTAGAACTTCAATTTCTATCTTTTTCTTTTCCCAGCCCTTCCTTCCTTCCTTCCTTTCTTTCTTTTTAATTTTTGTATATATTTAAAAATGTATGGAAATAATTTTAAATATGCTCAAAACCTCTGATATAAGTTATCCAAAACAGTCTGATGAAAGTATGCATTTGACAATCTCAAAAATTTGAGAGTTAGATATCTGGCATTTGTACTCTAACAACTTTTTATTTTTTGTAACCCAAAACAACCAGTCATTTAAATAACCAGAATTGTTTACAAATACTCTGTTTTCAGAGAGCTAAGCTATAAGCATGTATCAGGTGATCACCGCTCTCCATGACACTGTTCTAGGCCTGTGCTTCTTTCGATTCTCTGCTAACATTTACTTTCCTGTGGATATTTACAGAATAAAGCCTCCTCTTCCTCAGAGCTCATCCTTCCTCCCTCTTTGCCTGAGTAACACTTCCCCACCATGCCAGTCTCAGCTGAAACACTTTTCCTCTCCTCAAGTTCACTTCTGTGCCTCTTTGCCTCTTCTGTGTGCTCTGTGACATCCTGAGCTCTCCTCTCTGTTACTCTTTACCACATCACTTGAGTAGATGTCTGTTTTCCAGCTCAAAGCTAATAGTCACCTCAGCTTTTGCCAGACTGGACTATTTGATCTTCGCTCCCTGGACGCGTGTGGACGTGGAGAAATGCTGGGGTGGTGCCGAAGCCTTTCCTGTCAGACAGGCCCAAGTGTCTCCGGCTCACACATGGTGCTGACCGCTCCCTCTCTTGTGTCAGCCTACAGGTGGTGCCTTATGTGGACTGTACATTCGGTGCTTTGATATTAAACCAACAGTTTTTCCACTGTCTACTTTTCTTTCTTTTTTCCTTTCCCTCCCTTCCTTCTTTCTTTTCTCTATCTTTTCCTCTCTTCTTTCTTCTGTTAGATCAACAGGGGAGTCTTGTGAATCCTCCCAGCTTTCTGCCATAAACCTACAGGAAGTGAATTTGGTCTTGTAGGCAGTGTTGACAGTACTCCATTGCTGAACCAGACAGCAGCCGGCTGAGAAGTGCTGCTGGGTAGAGGGCGAGGGCTTGCACTAAAAACGCGTGAAGGACCAGGCTGAGTTGAGACAACAGAATACAGAGCAGGATGCTTGCCTTTTGGTCCAATACCATTTATTTAGTGCAATTTTTATCTAATTTGAGCAAAACAGTATACTTTCTTTCTCAGCTTCTGATATGCTTTCTAAACAAGAAAATGAATTTCCCCAGTCTTTACACTCCTTTCACTCCAGAGAAAGGATGCTAGACAGAATGCTGTCAGCAGAACCCTCTCCTCCATCAGAAGGAAGGCAAAAACACCTGGCTGACTTGAAATCAAATTTTGTGTCCTAATTTGAACATAACCTAACTTGAATCGCAGCAGGTCATGGATTATACTATTCCTCAGTCATTTTTCTGGCTCATAAATTCATTTACATGTTCTAACCCATGGACTGATCAGAAAAGTATTTTCATTTCCTTTAGTTCGAATATTTCTTTTGTGGATCTGAGTTGCAACTTTGCTGTTGTCCTCTCTTCCCAGCACTAATTTAAACAAAATAGAGAGATGGTCTTAAAATGTGCACTACCTTCATGATTTATTTTTCCAATAATTTTCATTGCCTTTTGGGTTATTTATTGGCTTTAATGACTTTTTAAGATTTCATCTCACAAATATATCACGTTAAGTTTGTCAATTGCTTAATGTCTAAAAGCTTTCTTTTATATCTATAATAAATAGAGAAAGTTACTTTAACTAACTGGAAGTTAGACCTTGAAATTTTTATTTAAAATAAATTTGCCTCTTACTGATTTTTATATGATGAAGTAAACATACAAAAGCTGATAGATTTAGACTTGTCATAGTAATTGTCAATAATTTACTTCAGTTAAAGGTACAAATGATTGAGAGACTATGTACATACAAAATCACGCTCTGCTGAGAATCACTGACAAAAACAGGTTGAACTGTAATTATATATTATTATATGAATTTATCTTTTCACTAATACAGAGAATTAGTTACCTGGTTTATAGGAAGGGTGATGTAGGATAACTGACTGAAAAATAATTAAACTATTTCCTTTTTTAAAAAGTATGCCCTTGAAATCTTTTTTTTCTAAATGTAAAATGTAAAGAATCTAGAAAGCAAAATAAGCAAAAAGAATACAGTCATTCATAATCCAACTATCTGAAGACATCCACAGTTAATATTCTAATATAAATTTCCTTGTGATTTTTCTTACAGTCTAAATGAGAGAAAAAAGATTATGCAAGTAAATTTTTGGAGAACTCTCCATGATTTTTAATCTCAAACTTTATATAATATATGCATGCATGAACACATTAAAAATTTCTTGTCCACTTTACATAGAAACATATATATTTATATAAGCAAAATTCAGACCATTTTGACAAAATAGCATTAATTGATCATTTTTATTCTATAAGAAGTTGCTCGCTTTCTGATCATTTTTCTATTAAGTTATTTATCTTTGTTACTGATATGTAGAAGGGGCTTGATATTTTTGACTTTTGACTATAGCTCAGGTTGTGTACTTTTTAGCTTTATTTTACCATCAGGTGATTTCAGTTTTTTTTTGTGTGTGTAGTCAAATTAGTAAATCACTAAGTAGTTCTTATGTGATTCTGAGTTTCAGGTCTCTTTAAGATTATAGATGTATTTACCTATATTTTCTGATATACTTACATATAACATGTACATATATTATTAATATAATAAATGTAGATAGTTAATACATATGAATTACTTCACCCAAATTATTGGAGTAGCACTCTGCTTTTCCTAAAATGACCCAGTTTTCCAAACATGGTTTCTAAATGCCAACTTTATCATATATGATACTCAATAAATATGTAAGAGTTACTTTAGTCTTTTGATCTGCATATACCTACTACCAGTGCCAGACTTTAAATCTCTCTAGCATTATTTATATTTTCAAGCCCAGGGGTAAAGCACTTGTCTTATTATTATTTTAATATATTTCATAAGTGTACTAGAGTAGTTACACTCTAGCTAATCTTTTGAAAAAAATTGATAACTCATTTTCATGAATTTTCTGATTGGGGAATATACGAGTAACTGAGATATTACAATGCCATTTGACAATATTTTAGAATATATTCCTAGATATTATGCAATCAAAGTCACTTACATATGAGATCATTTTAAACTAGTTATTGTCCTTATTTTGGTATAATTGCCATATGACAAAGTTACTGTTTCTAATATGTTTTGGGGAGACTATCTTTTCTAACATGAGTGTTGATAAGCAAATGATTTCAGTTTTCTGACCTGTAAGATGCTGAGGAGGAAAAGATCAGCGAGTTGGATGCCTGGACAGATGCTGAGGGTTTGCCAGCCTTGTGTGTCTCTCTGGAAGTTTGCTCAGAGTAGGTTGTGATTTTATGTGACCTATTAATGTCGCACAAAAAGGAAATGAGGTGGGTTCCCAGTACTCTGAGTTGCTCTGGGAAACTCTCAAGTGTTGATAACACATTTTAAAGCAAATTAACCACTAATTGAAAATAAATTAGGATGTTGGTATTGCATTCTCAAAGGGACAGCAGTACTCAATTTAAAGCTATGAGGAAAACGGAAATATAAGTCTGCACAAATGATTGTATTAAAAGTACCATTTTGAAATGTGTGCATGATGATTCAGCATTATATTGTGGTGGAATTTAAAACAATTAAGTACTTTTTTCTTTAAATAATGAGATATAAGACATCATACACAGCAACAGTGTCAGGTGAAAAGTCAAAGTTTGTCTATAAGTGAGTTCAAATGAATATTTTCTTCACAGTGGTGACCACTGAAATTTTATAGAGCTTTATAGTTATATTACTCTTTAATGCATTTGAGGTTATATTCTGTTTATAAAGAATGAGTTGAAATTGGAAGACCTAATGTTGTCCTTTGTCACTGAAGAGGCTAAGATTTAATGAGGATAAATGGACTGTCAAAATTCATGTAGTTCATATGTGATAACATCAGGATTTAAGCATTTAAGATTCCCTGGTGCTTATGCCAGTGTGCATTTCAGTCCACACTACGACACCCAAATGAGAATCAGTTTATTTTAAAATGAGATGTGAAATACACGGAGGGGCTTTTTGCCAGCCTGATCACACCACTTTGCTCCCATATCTGACATTACCATTGCTTGTCTACACCCAAATGCCTCCCTGTAAGTCTGATGATTGCCTTTCTTGACAGCCAGAAAAAGATTTCATTACATTATTCCTATGTATTTGGTTTGTATTTTGTACCTATGGACTACATGCTGGGCAATTACGTCCTGTATTATAGCCAATTTCATACTCATAGAAGAAAAATTTCATTTCAGTTTTTACAACTTTAATGACTTTTCTACACTACCAGTGGTGTTACAACATAATTCTGATATGAATTTGATGTATTTTGGTGAATTATACAATCTGGAATATTGTAATCATACTTTACTCTTTATTTCCATGCATTTTTTAAAAAATGATGAGGCTATGTGTATAGTATTTCTTTAGTATTAATTTTCCTATCTCAAATACCTTCTTCCCTGGAACAGAGGATCTAGGATGAAAAAGGACAGAATATTCATGAATAAAACTTATCTAAAATGATCCATTTTTTTAAGAAACTCCAGTGGATATTCTATTGATGGAAGAACATACTTTCAAGTAAAGTAGGCCAATACAGTTGATCTCTCTTCAGAGTTCTTAAAATTAAAATCATCTTGACAGAACAAGATAGTCTTGTCTTGTGTCTACTTATGTAATTAATTAGTTAACATCTTAAAGTCTTATTATGATCTTCTTATACTGTCAAGTTCCTTCTTTTCCAACCTTGTCTTTGTCATACTGCTTCCCCCTGTTATTGTGGATCCACAGGATACATCAATTTATTTAAGGCCACCTCAACACAACAAAATGTTGGGCCACAGATATGCACAAAATACCATTTTGAATATTTCAGGTCGAAGAGTTTCAGATGATTAAAGAATGTCTCATTAATGATTAACTTTATGATTTTCTTTTGTACTGGCTTCTGTAAAGCTTCAATAATTTGGGCTTTGAATGAAAGAATGTATGACTGAAAATTAGTAATCAAAGTGAAGTAAAAAAAATTCCTTTTGGTTAAGGTCTCAGAAGATTCAAATCAAATAAAGAAAAACCAATGTACCATACTATGCTCATCACTTCTTTCAGACTACATGTCAGAGTTCAACACTGCAAACTGTCAACCTAAATTAGGGTGGAAAGTCTTGCCAGATGAGTGACTGCAGAAAGCTCAGGAAATGCATGTCACATTAAAATGCTGACTTTTAAACAAAAGTTTCCCCTGTGCACAGTCTCCTAACCCACCGCGTATTTTGTTGCATGCTTACACATGAATTCATTATGATTCTCCCACTTCAGGAGGAAATACTCTTACTGTAATAACCTACCTATTATATATTGGATATAAAATTGAAGTGTCCTTATATACAATATTCTAGCATTTGTGTAATTTTCTCACTTATTTTTATGAGTTGTTTACTGATTATTTGCTTGGAGAGTGAGCTATCATCATAATGAGTCAGAATAATATATTCCCTTGTTACTAATAAAAAATTCCCTAAAGATTTGGTTTCTTAGCATCAAGTTTGCCCAGGTATTACCATTAACAAGAATGCTTTAGTTGCCTTGACTTGTGGTGTTACAATGTACTAAATCTCTTACAAGATACTTTAATTAGATAATAACTTTCATATGAATATCTACCTATTCTATTTCCCCATCCTCTGTATTTCTCTCAATGCTTTCCTGTCCCCCTCCCCTTAAGGTGTGGTAATTCAATGACTGAGGATTTGGAAATGTACCAATCACTCTGGGTAAGTTATCTTTGTGGAACTGAAGTGAAATATCTTTACAGGAGGAGGTAGAGGGAGGAATCTGTGTGATCAAACAGTGATTTGGAGGAAAGGCCTGAGTCTTGGAAACAGGAAAAGGCAAAGGAATTGTCCCCCAGAACATAAAGACGGAGAGCAACCCTCTTCACACCTCTGTCTTAGCCCACTGAAAGTTCAAACTTTCGACAGCCAGAATTCTAAGACTGAAAGGGTGTTTTTAAGCACCAAGTTTGTGTTGTTAGAACAACTACAGGAAATCAACGCACCTGTATTTTTAACTTTCAATAGTGTGGGCCCAATATATCTGTGATGTTACTGTGTTATTTATTTATTTAATTAATTAAGAGCATTTCATAAAATAACTCCTTCTGAGCATCCCACTCCATTTTACTAAGGAAGGGCTAAAGAATTATTGCTGGTAGCTCAGTAATGAGCTTTTAAATATACACAGCCTCTCTTTCAGGAAGAATGAGAGTTATTAAGGCTCATGAATTTTGCCTTTTAGTATCATCTCCTCATGTGCTTAATAATATAGCTGAGTGTCATGTTCGCAAGACGTGGCAGAAAGAGTTCTGGAGTGTCCTTTGGTAATGTCCCCTCAGGGGCTCATTTTTGCAGACTAACAATTTATTTCTGTGTGCAGATTTCACATTATTTTATTCCCTATACCACATCTGTATTAGCTGCTTATTTCCACTATCTGGGTCAAATTGTAGGTCTGGAAAAATGACAAAGAGCCCTATGCAAATGTGAAACAGATGGAAGGTTATCAAAGCACACCAAATAAGTGTATGTACTCATTAGAGTCCTTTTCTCATTTATCACATAAACCAGTTAGAATCTTTACCCTACCCTTAGAAGAATTTATATTTAAAAACTCTATTCCAATTAGATTTCACAAAGACCTTTGGATTCAGTTACTTTCCTTTTCAAATTCCATTCTCAAGAGAGTGGAGTTAATGATCACAAATCAACGTGTGATGTTTTAGAGGTTCTTAGACTCATGACCCAGTTCTGCTGCCTCTCAGATTTCTGAATCCTACTTGGAGTTTGGCCAAAATCACTTCAAAGCCACCTTGCATTTAGCCATGGTGATTGCCGGCCCCTCCGTGTGGGTTTATCGGAGTCAGGCTGGGGCCTCGCTCAGACTTTGAAGAAAAGAACACAAAGCTGCTTTCTGGTCTTGCTAAGAAGGACAGGGCAAGATATCACTTTGTAGTGTGTGTTACTTGATTTATCAACACAGGATTCTAGTTCTCCAATTCTCTCTCTCTTCCTTCCTTTGTCTTTGACTCTGTTTCTTTCTGCATCTGTGCCTGTCTGTGTCTGTCTCCGTTTCTGTCTCTGTCTGTCTTTGTCCCTGTCTGTCTTTTTCTGCTTCTCACACTGTCTCTGTCTCTCTGTCTGTCTCTCTGTCATCACCCCCACCCAAAATAAAGCCCAGAGCCTTGAGCCAGCAAAACATGCTCTACCACTGAGCCACAGCCTCAGACCCTGACTTACAATTTTAAGAGTAGGAGTTATTTATTATTACTCAGAAAATTAGTCATTAAAAATCTTTTAAAGCTTTTCCTCTGTAGCGATTATGTGAAGATTTGATACTATCTCACCCTTCAATAGTGATATTTCCATCAAATTCAATTGAGACATTTGAACTTCAACCATATTTGAATCTGCTCTCAGTTAAATATTTATAATCTTGAATACTTTGGTTCATTGTGCAAGTTGGAAAACAGTTACTAAGCCCGGAGCTGAAGCTGCATGATGCAGGTGGGTAGGGGAGCCCTTCTCATAATTCCTTATGTGTACACCTCAAGGCTCAGTGAGAGTCTAGGGAGGCAAAGGAGGTCAAGAAGCTTGGTCAGTAGACACATTGTATGGGGCTTCATTAGGCCGTAGGAGGCCTGGGCTAGGGTGCAGGATACAGCTCAGAGAACAAACTAAAAATGCAGAGGAGGAAAGGTACAGGTAGGACAGGTTTAGACAGACAAGGGGTCTCCAGGCAGGTAAAGCTTGTGAGAAAAGAGGGGTTCATTTTCGGAATTAGAAGAGAGAAAACAAAGGTGGGAATATCAGATGCCAATCAGTCCTCGATGTGCCTATGGAGGGGTACAGGGAAGGATAAAGAAAGAAAGACAAAGAGACACATTTTCAAAGTTCACTAGGAGGTCAGTGCCAGAGTGGGCAAAGACAGACATTCTGTGGTAGCCACTATTATTCAGGTGAACACAGTAATTTGAGGGAGTACCGGATGACTCGGAGGGCCGCAGTGATCTTATGCTAATGAGGAACTTATGTTGATGATCATTGTATTGATGAGGATGGTGGGATGGACAAAGCATTCTTATAACAGTGTGTGGGAAGAGATAGCAGGTTAATAAGGAGTTTATCCTTTTGCCGAGGTAAACCAAAGTTTTATATTAGTAATCAGTTCTCAAGAAGTGAAGTTGTCTTCAGCTATTACAATCTTGTCCTGGAGCATCACAGCATGATAGAACCATTGAGACCTCAACTGTGACCAGTGGTGTGTGGAGGTATGTTTCTGCATAGCATAACCAGCTCGTAGGCAAGATACTAGGTTTTAGATGAGCCTTAACCACATTTTAATTATGAAACAATTTTTTCCTCCCCAAATTATATGGAATGTCCCATGACAGGGAATAAGTATTGACTTAGAAAATTTTGCGGTGGACGCTGAGGGATATTAGGTGAGATCTTTTGATTCAGGAGGAAAAATACAAGTGAGCCTAAGTTTAAGGAGTGGACATGTTCAATGGTAACATTTGTAAATAAGGCAGTAGAAAGTTAGTATACTATGACTGAGGAGATTATTGTGCAGAATAAGGGCTGTGGTAAGATTACATATCAAGGTCTGTTTTAGAACAGGTGGTCAGGCCATGTTCCTGAACTTAGGCGTCTACACCCTTGAGCTGTCAGCACTGTTCCCAGGATGGACACAACCATAGCATGTGTCACCTGTTGATAATGCCAAGGTCACTTGAAGCATTTGGAATGATATTTCAATTGCTTAGCCAAATTTTAAAATTATTTTAACACAAGATAGAAAAAAATTAGGGTATATTTTTTAACCTTCTCTAAAGTAAAACTGCTATCCTTCACTGGACTGCAATGAGCATCTAGTGAATCAGTTTTACCTTTACTAGAAATATCTATGGTCACACAGGAAAATTTGGGATTCTGATTTGCCCAATGTGCAGGCAACTGGAGCAGGAAAAATGGAGAGTGTATTCTCCTTGGGATTGGCATCGGCTTTAAACCAGAAAGCCGACGAATTCTGAGGTGCTTACCTCTTGGAATAAAGTGATTCTCGCAATCCCTGTTTTTGACATGAGGACCCAAAGCTCTAAACAGTGGGGAATTTGCTTAAGTATCTTGTTGACCAGCAGCAAGAGAGCCAAGTGTAACTGGCAAGATGCCAGTGGCTTGCAAGATGAGGAGGCTGTGTAGAAGTTGCAGCAAGCAGAGTCTCACCAGCCAGTCAAGATGGCAAAAGAGGTGCTACTATTTGTTGGCTACTTGATACCAAAGTGACAGTTTAGATTCAACAAAATTCTGAGTCTTGTTTAAATCTTCAATATAGCCTTAAGCCTCTAGCTTTGAAAGAGCTTGTTCTTCTTCTCCACCTTTTTCCCAGGTGAGAGAAACTGCAGTGACATTGAGGTTTCCCTCTCCTGCTGTGCCTGGATCACAAGTGATATGGATTTGAAGAAACCAGGTCAAGCCATGCTGAGTTGTTCTTAGTAGTCTAGTTTTTCTTCACAATTTCTACATAGGGAAAAGAACAAAGTCTAGCAAATTCTACCTTTCTGTTTCTCCTCAGTAACATGCACACATCATACCCCGTATTTAGGGTTGAGTAACCCCAGATAGAAATCACTGCACATTCTGCAGTCTGTGATGAGGCTCTTTTCTTACTTTAAAAGACCTTTTTCCTGTAGACATTAAAAGGAACCTGTTTATTTTCTTGGACAATTATTATTGTACAATATATTCCCCTTGAGCAGAGCAAAAGCTACACTTTCAATATTGTGATACCTTTTCCCTTTTTTGTAAAAAGGATCATCAAAGACCATTGTTAGATACTGCCTAATTTATCAATGAACCAGCACTAACACCATTTGCTTTCTAATAGCTGGAAATTCTAAATTAGCTATGTTAAAATAGACTTAGTAGTTTTGTGTCTGCTAACTTTACACTCTCTTCCCACCGGGTCTATAAAACACACTCATGACTTGATATAAGCCAAGTAAAAACGGAGGTGAAGGCTTCTTAGATAGACTTGTCTTTTGTGAGGTCAAGAGATTTATTAAAGGCAAAGAGTAGTCTGGTTTTTTGTCTTTGAACCAATATTTCCAGATTCTTTTAATGTATTTCGTCTAGACAGGGGATGCCAAATGGAGACTTGTGACTGATATTCTGATTAAGTAAGTTAATTGTTAACCAAGTCCAGAATAGACTCACCTACCAAGCGGGCATCTGCTGTGACCAAGAGGCCCTTGCCTCACGCAATCAGTTTGAACATCAATTTTTAGAAGCAGCCATTTTTAAAGATCATAACATTTTGCAAAAGCAACATGGACTAGGTTTAACACAAATACTAAATGAGGCTGTAAGATATGAAAGATTTATGATTAAATTCTGAGAACTTATAAAAAACCCCAAATTATTGTTATTCAAAAGCAATAATGCAGAAACGTCCTAAGAAACAAGCATGCAATCTGTAAAATACCCTCAGATAGACTATGAGGGGGATAATAACGATGTGGTTGAAGACACAATAGCAGTCATGAGGCCTGGGGCTGGCCTGACCTTCCCCTGGGAGACTTGTCCACCGCAGTCTCAGTGTCTACACAGGATGGAGGTTTCCCAGAAGGATTTTCTCCCTCATAAATTCAGGCAAAGGGTCAGACTGTGTGCCCAGCACCAGTGCAGTTATCAAGGTCAAATGCCTTCCAAAAAAAGAAGCAAAATTTGGCAAGCATTTTGGTTTGTGAACTATATTCGAAGCATTGTTCTGATTCTGAAAATCTATTTATTCTATTTTTTAATCACTAAATAGAAATAGCAGGATTTGGGGAGCGGAGCACTGAGGGATATGCTGGGAACTCATGAGGACAAATCAAAAAGGTTTCTTAATATCTGGATGAATTTAGGTAAGGTAGGAAATTTAGAAATAAAGAAATACAGTGAGATTGAGTAAAATCAGTTAGCCCACATAAAGGAGAATTTACCATTTAAACTCATGTTTGTATTTTTTATAAAGCCAAGTCTAGAACATACTGTTTTAACTTTTTGAAATGAGAATTATCTTCACTCATTGAGGGAGCCTTTTGGTGAACAGTTATTTTTGTCTTCCTTTCTCCTTAATTCTGCACCTTTTACTCTTGCTTGGTAGAAACATGTTTCTAAAGGGTGTATTTGTGTGATCCTCACTTTCTCCCTTCCTTCGCAGAGCTCTGAGTGGTAGACAGCGCGGTCGACTGAAGGCACGCAGGACTTAAAATCAGTGGTGAGAAGGCACCAGTCCGCCTTTTCACCATGTCTGAGACCCTGGGGCACTAAACGCCCGGGCACCGCAGCCTCTATGATTCTCAGATCCATCCCTTTTCAGCTGATGCCCCACTTTAAAGCAAAAAGCAATATATCCGAGTCCTCACTGAGGAATTGACCTTTCATGTAACAATTTGTTCTAAATTTGTACTTCACCAACTTTACACTGGAGACTAGAGATTGGGTTATAATAGCAACTACTTAACTTCTGTTAATCTCTAGCATTGAAAAAGAGAGGTCACCTCCCTGGAGCGACTCGCCCTTTAAAAAGTGGGTGGAAAATTTAAATGGAGAAGACATTTCAACATCTGTCCTTTATAAAGTTTCGTCCATTAATAACATTTGATGACGATGAAGATGACAGAAAGGGAAGAAGGGGAAGAGGAGAGGAGAAGGAGGGGCAAGAGCAGGTACTAACTTAGTGCTCCTACTGCGAGCTGGGGAGAAGCAGGGGCACGTACAGGGGTCAGGCCTTTGTTTGTCCTGGTGTTAGAGTTTGCAGACGGACAGGACACCGAAGTTCGAGTTTTCGCTCAGTGTATCACAGATGAAGAAAAGAGGAGCGAAGGTCACACTCAGGCCAGGCCGCTCTCCCACTGAACCGCACCGTCTGTCTTTGTGTTTTCAGGGGAGAAAGGAGAGGAGAGTGTTACTGTAACGAAATGAATAACATTTAGGAACAGGGAGAGAACAGAGGAAGTCAGGAAATGAAAGGAAGAAAGGTGAGCTGAGAAAGAAGAAAAACACAGCGAAATGAACAGGGAGGAAGTTGACTCAAGGCGGTGAGATACATTCAGCGATTCCGGAGCAGTCGCAGGGGCTGTTCACATCCGCGCCTTCTTCCGGGGCTTGTCTCTCTCCCTGCGTTGTGCTCCTGACTCTTTTGGATTTGTTTCCTGCTGGCCAGCCTTTTCCCTAGTTTCAAGTCAACTTCATGGAAAAAAACTTTATATTTCTTAGTAGCTTAGTTTTTTTCATGTTTAAAATAAAATAACATAGTATTTACTTAACAGGGCCATTATGAAGAGAGAGAGAGAGAGAGAGAGAGAGAGAGAGAGAGAGAGAGAGACAGAGACAGAGAGACCACACATGTAAAATGCCTGGAACACACACATGGTACGTGGACAAAAAAGATTCACATTTATAGATGAGAAATGGAGTTCTCACAATACCACCGGGAACTGCGGATTACTTACTTGGATTTAGGAATGTCTTCCCTGCCCTGCGGGACCAGATTCTGAGATTATTGCGGACATCTTCCCCAACCTGTGGGATTTTAAACTATAAGGATTACTACATAGTTTTATTGGCCTTAAAACTTACTGGGACTGACTTACTGGGATTTAAGGATGTCTGCCCTGCCCTATGGGATCATCATCTACAGGGATTATTGTGGGACTGCCCTGTCTTATGCATGGGAGGATTTTTGAGTATGAAGGCTTGGTGCCAAGTAAAGGTGCTGTAAGCTCAGGGGTTTTCCTCTTCTGCTGCTGTTGTGTTTGGCCTTTTGCTACCACTGCTCAGAGTAGTAAAAGTCGAGTCCAGGTTCAGCCTTTTCCCCAAGGTTCCAACATTGTTGTTTGTTGGCTGTTACTCCATTTGCTATGGGACTTATGGGGGACTGAAGTTTGCCCCAGGGCTTCTGGTTGCATCCTGTTCCCCTGACTCCCACAGATCAGAATGATGAGCTGCTGAGCACAAACCATCAAGTAACAACACAGCGAGTGATTGTTTCTGTACCGAGGCTGAGGGTCTTCCTCCCTTCCATCCCCCTCCCTCCCCTCTTCCTGCCTTTCTTCTTTCTTTCTGTTAATCCTTTTTATCCCCCAGGAGATTTTTCTTCAGTCACTAAATCAGTAGGTAGTCTTTAAAAATCTGGCTTCACTCATGTAGTATGTAGGTGCTGTGCAGCTTGCTGGAGGCCTTTGCTCTCAGTTAGCCAGTTTGACCACCTGAAAGAGCGGGTTGGTTGATACCTCTGTTCTGACCACAAAGCAAATGTTGAGGGAAGACAGACTGCAGATAGGAGCTGACCTCCTCCAGCCTGAGGTGAAATTGTCTATGATGACTATGACTGGGAATTAAAAAATAATCTAGTGATTACAGAAGACCTAAATCAGACTGTGATAGAATCGAAGTGGCAGGCGCCTGAGGTGGCTGATGGAAGGACATCTGTGGGAGCCCAAAGCAGAAACAAAAGAGAGAGAGAGCACACGAGTGCTGGCCTTCAAGCTGGATTAGCAAACGGCCAGCAAGTCCTCGAGATATTTTCAAACCTCTGAAGTTGGGTGGCTGTTGGAAGGAAATGCGAGGATGTGTCGCTGAGTCCCTGCTTCTGTCACACCGTGGGCCACTGTGAAATCGTCCTCAGCGACCCTGTGGCTTCCGCCATGTTCCCTGGGGTGACGGTGGTGGGTTGTTCAGATTGCTGCACCTTGAACACGGCTTCTGTGTAGAACTGGGTGAGAAATCGGAGGGGAGACACGCAGAGCAAGTACAGCGGTCCTTCCGTCCTTGATGGATGTTCCGTTTTACAGCCTGAAGGCTGCAGTACAGAAGTAGCAGCCTGTTACAAGCCTCTCCAACCAAGTCAGGCTGAGAGTGAGGAGGGCAAGCTTGGGGAATAAGAGACTGTGTTCCCCTTGAGACCCGAGAGCAACCTCAGCCTTGCACATGTCTGCTCACCTTTCCATTTAGAACTTCAAGCTTACCTGCTTCTTAAAGGTCAGTTGTGTGCTTACCGTATTAAAATAATCTTTCCGGCTTGGCACAATATATTTTTGTTCATGCAAATGGAAAATATTCTGCTTATTAAGAGGTTAACTTGGCACCCACTGACTCGGGAAGTTATCTGTCAGAAATGTTGATGTTGAAAGCTGTTGATATACAATGAAACATTGTGTTTTTGGCTTCCCAACACAAAGGGAAGTTTTTATTTTATAATGAAATGCAGTGTTAGGTTATTTGGAATACTTCCTTATATTTTTAGTTCTTTTTCAAAGTTATTTCTTATTCTTTCTTTTTAAAAAAATTTTTTTGAGACAAGGCCTCTTTTTCTTGTTCAGGCTGGCCCTAAACTCAGCCTCGAACTCAGATATCCTCCTGCCTCTGCCTCTGGAGTGCTGGGATTACAGGTGTTAGCCACCACGCCTGGCCAAAGTTATTTCATTCATTTCTAATACTTGGGGGCTGCTCATAAAAATTCAGACAGCACTGTAATACCAAATTTGTACCACAGGAGGGCAGTAT
Organism: Petromus typicus; assembly: GCA_004026965.1. Taxonomy (NCBI): domain Eukaryota; kingdom Metazoa; phylum Chordata; class Mammalia; order Rodentia; family Petromuridae; genus Petromus; species Petromus typicus. The sequence continues at coordinate 30,582 of PVIR01008958.1, read as the reverse complement.
GCTAATACATTTGATGCAGTGCTTCACTTTAAAAGTGGAAGTGTAACGTCCATGAAATAATTTGCAGGCATGCATTCTTATTTATCTCAACTAAAATAACAATTCTGATAAATAATAATTTATATGTATTTCTGTGCCAACGGGGCCTTATTCTAAAGCCCTAAAAACTGGCCTCCCTGAGAATGATTTGTGTCAGTTAACTAGAGAATATAGCAACATTTTTTCAGATAGAATAAACTTTCCCCCCCATTATTTCTCTTTTTCTACCTTATGATCAGTACACACGATCCTAAATTTCAGTGTTTCTCTAGAGGAAAATGACAATTTTCACTGTTTTCACTTCCAAAGTGTTTATTTTTTGAAAAAAATAACTGATTCTGTATTACTGAATTGATTGAAAAATAGAAAAATAAGAATTTGGATTTCAGAAATAAGCACCTAACTAAACTTTCCAAAGATTAGGATTAAAGAGCTTAAATAAACTTAAGGTCGGATTTCAGGGAAGGTTAGGGTAAAATGGCAGTATGTGGGATCAGTCTTTGAGACTATCTCTACTATATCTAGTCAGGGTCTTGGTATAGTCTTTTAAATTAGCTAATACTTAGTTTTATCATTTAAGTTATTTATTACTTAACTAATATTTTATTAACAACTACTTGAAAAAAGAAATTTAGTGTTTTTTTCAATTTCAATAAAATTGAAATAAAGTCTAAAAATATAAATTATTTAGATATGACAACACTGGGAGGTCTTTTTGTCATCAGTTTCCCTAAAATGATATTTATGAATTTTATTTTTAAATCTTTCTTTTAATAAATAAAGAAAGGTCAATTTTTAACTATTTTAATAATTTGTTTTCTTCCAGAAGGGCACACACAGGAATTAATTAAAATTGAGTCTAACTTATCTATAGACTCCCAGAAATAAGGAGGAAAGGAAATTGAACATATTTTATCTCTTTTAAATTCTTTCTGGTAATAATCTGAAAAACTACCAAATGAAAGCCAAGCATAATGATGTATTTCTGTTTTCCCAGCTATGTGAAGTTTTCTGGTTATATCTTCACATATAACCAAAGAATGCATTTTTAACTAATTTCTTCATTGTAAAAACAAAGATAGTATCTAGAGGAGAAAACTTACTTCTAAAAATATTGATATAGCATTTTAAAGTCTATATTGAAAATTTCATAACTCAAGAATTTTAACTGTGTCATTTTTGAATGTGGAGGAATTTTTTATTTTTACCTAGGTCACATTACTGACATTACCAATCATTTACTAACATAACATGCTTTTCTGTTTCCTCATTTTTCTCTTAAGCTTTGAGTGTTTCTTGTGGCTGTCATAAGGTAGAGAATTGCTTTGCGGACCTGAGGAAGGAGTATCTATGTGGTACCTTATCTCAGAAACCTGCTGTTGTCTGGCCTCTGCCAGTCACTCACTGTACTTGGTCATCGTGTATTTATTGATGTTTCACCCTAATTAACTGTGAGCTCTTGAGGCCAGCTGTAGGTGAAAGCCAGGCTTTCACTAAAGTTCAGCCAAGCTTGCTGATTGTGACTCTACGTCAGCCAAAAGCGGGACTACCTCTTCAATCAATCTACAACCACCTGCCTCTGTGCATGCTTCAACCAATCCGTGACTGTCCCCACTTGTATGTTTCCGCCCTCTACTTTTCACTATAAAAGTAACTGAATTTGCACTTAAGACGGAACAATTCTCAAAATGCTCCCCGGAGTCTGCGTGGTGACTCTCCGCGCTCACTAACCCAGTTCAGGCCTCCGAACCGCCGCGTACCACCCAGGACGACAACAGCCAGCGCCATACCTATTTGGTCTGGCTTTGCATCCTTAGTGTCCAGTATCTGGAGCTTCGTAAATATCCTTGAACTATGTGTTACATAAACATGACTAGTTAGTACTGCAGGAGACTGATGAGATACAGCTTACATGTCAGACCTTTCTAGGTCTGGCCTGGATTGTTTTCATGCTCTACCCTCTACAACAGTGAGTCCCCTCAGTCTCTCCCAATACTTTATTTATTAGAAGCACGACCAGACAGAAGGTTGTTCACTAGTGAAAATCCACAAACTAGATGCCACCTAGGAAATGAAAATCAGTCACTCACACCTCAGTACTCAGAGCTTTAGTAAAACCTAGAAGTAACTATTCTGCATAGTGCCACGTTTTCTTGGGAAAATGGTGAAAATCTGAGAAAAGAAAGTCTCCGAGTTTCTGCTCTCACCTGATCTGCCCTATTTTCCTTGGACTGGACCTCTGGACCCCAAGCCCCGTGAGCTCTCTCTGTTTCACAGTCCACGTCTGTTTCATTGGAAAACTCTGAAGCATCTGTATGGTTCAAGTCCCAGGTGGAGCCACTATCTTCCTTCACTCTCTTCTCAACATCCCAGCCAGTATAAAATATTTAAAACCTAAAACAAATCGTGTTATATCATTTATTTCAAAAACTTCCACTTGTGGCCCATTTCAGAGAATAGCCAAAGTGCTTATAACTATCTGTGACTTTGCCTGTCCCAAATCCTATTGCTCTTGGCCACACCTGCTTCCCTGCAGCCACACAGATCTTCCTGCCTTTCTAGAAGCCACAAAGTTCACTCCTGCCTCAGGGCCTTTGTATGTTCACTGTTTTTGTCAGAATTATTTTCCCTTATAATTATTCCTTTGTCTTCTTCAAGTTCTTGCTTGGGTCCTCATGGAGTAGAGATCTTGTTTGTTTCATTCACTGCTGTATCCTCACCATCTGTTATGATGCCTGGCACATTTCAGGTGCTCGGTAAACATGGCCGACTTCATTGGAGAACAAACCCAAATGCTCTATCAATTCAGTCGCAGCCTTACTAGGAAGATTTTCATATCCACTGTGGTCAGTGTTCTCTAGGTTAGAAAAAAGCTGCTCACTTCATGAAAGTTATTCTCGTCCTCAAATAAGAAGGATCTGAACTGCTGACAGATTTCACTTTTATTTTCTTTTTTTTAGGTTTTTGGAGACAGGGTCTCGCTTTGTGGTTCAGGCTGGCCCTCAGCCAACTCACATCACAGCAATCCTCCTGCCTGTGCCTCCCGAGTGCTGGGATTACAGGCATGAGCCACCACGCCCGGCACTGTGGTATGTGGTACTGGTTGCTGCTGGGTGTGAGTCTCCACACCCAGTATTGTTATGTGGTTACCGGGGAATCGAACTCGGGTCCTTGCGCTTGCAAGACAGGCGCCAAAACCGCTGAGCTAACTCCCCGGCCCTCACTTTTATTTTCACCTATAGGAAACAAGGAGCCAGGCAGAAGCAGGCCTCAGTCATTGTAACCCTGCCCTTCTGTAGTTCCCTGGGGTGGGAAAACCACAGGTAACATGAGCAGGGAACCAAGGGGGCTGAAAGTTTATTACAGGACCCTAAGAGAGAGGGGAGAGTCATGTGCTTTCCATCAAAGGATAAATAACATTATATGAAAAGTGAACTTCAACCCGAGGATTAAGGTAGAGAGAGCACCTCTAGCTGGTGTAGGAACTTTGAGGGAAGGGGGAATTTTTAGGCAGATGATAGGAAATAGTTCTTGTGTGTGTGTGTGTGTGTGTGTGAGAGAGAGAGAGAGAGAGAGAGAGAGTGAGGGAGAGAAAGAGAAAGAGAGAGATGTTAATACCATGGAGAGGCAAAATTTTGCTCTTCTAGCTTAACAAACAAGAATGACATGGGTCTGAAAATTAAATAGACCTAAAAAGATTGTCAGGAGGAAAGAATTCAACTCTGATACATGTTATGTGACATGGGAACACTCATGAAGAACTGGAGGCTCAAATGGCAAAATCTACATGCTTTTGCATAACACTGAACCAAGAAGCAATTGTAGAAAAATAAATTCTGTAGGGAGGACAGAAGAACACAAACAACTATTTTTGCAAGTTATGTTTGATCAGAATGGTTCTTTTCTCATGGGATGGAGAGAACATCTTTTTGTATCTTTCAGGAAGCAAAGGGGAAGATTATTAGAACGTCCCACTTGCAACTGCTGTTTCTGAAATGTCTTCAGCTCCAATCTTTATGTCAAAGTGGCATATTTGGGGGTGATATTTTCATGCCATCCTTCAATAGCATGACTCAAGGACTGAGTCAGAAAAGTACATGGCATTTTCAAGGTAGAGACCAACCTTGTCAGGGAACCCTACACACAGCTTAGGAAAATACATCCCTCTGAATTTTTCTGGGTCTCTTGAGGAGCATCCTTTAAGTTGTAAAGAACTCAAAATTCCCCTACAACTCTTGGGAACAAGAGAGGCTTCCACTAGAATTACTGTGCATTCTAGTCCCTAAAGAAACATAGGAAATGCTGAGGTAGAGCGCAGGACAATTTCTTACTCTTTTAGAACGCATATTCTACCATTCTCAAAATAGCTTGACTTGGAATCAGGACAAGTGAAACCATTTTCCAACCAAACATTCCAGGTAGAAATGATGGGAAACTTCTAAGCAGGAATGCTGAATCAGTAATTGAAGGATTCATGCTAGGTCTAAACAGAAGTCATGACCATTCTCTGTAGACTTGCAAATGGAAAGCAATTGACAAACACCCCATAGTACTACAACACACGGAAAGAAAAGATCATCTTTAGGAAAACCACACTCACATCTTTACAGCTCTTAGCCAGGAAGCAGGGCAGTCATTAGGGAGGAATCTGATACTTTTAAAATGCCTGCATTTACATCTACTTATATTTAACCAATTAATGAACAGCAATGTATTGAGTTCTGTCTTGTTTGGGTAAGTATGACTCTGACAGAAAATAAAAGCCTGAATATTAAAGTGTGCAGTAAATACAGGGAAGGAAATGCAGTTACCAGTGACAAGGAAGAAAACACAAACATATCCTTCGCCTGTCTCATGTCCTACTGGTTCATGGCAGGGACTGGGTTATTGGGTTTATGCAGTCTTCATGCAGGAAGCCAACCCCAGGTAAGTTCACATGACTCCTTGGGGCACAGTGTTGAAGCTAGAAGAATAGAAACAAATTCTACTGTCTGGAAAAGAGTGGCTGCTTTGCAGCATCTAGAAAGAGGAGGAGGAAGAGGGTGATGGCAGTTGCCAAGGTTGATTAGCAGATCATGCTGGTTTTTTTTTTTAATCTTGAAAGAATTTGAAACCCAATATTCAAGGCTTGTGTGTCCAAATACTGAAAGTGATTGACTTCTCTTTCGCACTGGGGAACTTGCTGCTCACTGAATGTTGATTCATAAAACCTCAGCAAAAGAGACATTGTTTTCATTTTTCTTCCATCAGCTGGAAAGCTTAGCAATATACAAAAACCCATAAAAATATCCTGGCCATGGGAAGCATCTGTGTGTAGAGTTGATGGGACGGGAGTGATTTTTGCTGACACAGAAGGGCAGTCTCACTGCCATGAGGAGCTGTGGAACATTAACTGGGCAACCAGGTTGGAGCTTTCAGCACCAGTAGCCCGCATGCTCTTTCTCTTGTGTTGCAAATCCAGTCTCCGAAGATTCCTGTTTTGAGGTTTCTCCCAATCTCTGCCCTTCACTTTGGAAAGTTCTGTTCAGCCACCACTCTCCTTTGCCTGGAGTCTACCTACACCTTGTGTACCTCACCCACAAGGGTTCTCAAGTACCCTATATTGTAGACAGGCGAGGTTGAAGATGACAGACAGCTAGTCAAGGTCTGGGCCAAAGACAAGGGTCAGGATGACCGGGCTTTGGGCAGATAAGTAGGAGCCTGAGGTCAAGAGTGCACAAGAGGGCCAGGGAGTTAGCTCAGTGGTTCCGGCGCCTGTCTTGCAAGTGCAAGGGCCCGGGTTCGATTCCCTGGTAACCACATAACAATACTGGGTGTGGAGACTCACACCCAGCAGCAACCAGTACCACATACCACAGTGCCGAGCGTGGTGGCTCACGCCTGTAATCCCAGCACTTGGGAGGCAGAGGCAGGAGGATTGTGATGTGAGTTTGAGGCTGAGCTCAGGGCCAGCCTGAACCACAAAGTGAGACCCTGTCTCAAAAAACCTAAAAAAAAAAAGAGTGCACAAGAACCAGGTTGACAATTGAATCTAAGATGTGACAAGAGGATTTCTGGAAATTCTGTCTGGAAGATATTTTTTCCTTCTCATTTTGTTCTTTTAAGGAACCACTTAGGATGGAGGCCAAGAGGTGTATGTAGACACGTGCTCACTATGTGTGTCCAATCTTGGATTTAGAAACCCATTTCTAGTTTAAGGAAGCTTTTTTAGTCCTCTAAGTTGACTTTAATTTGCCTCCCAGTGATCTGAACCCTGGTCTCTTTTTGATATAAAAACTCATATACAAATAGTTCCAGTAGCAACCCACTTGAATGTTTCTGACTTTAGGGAGCTATTTCTTTCTTCTTAATAAACATTCCTCTTGTCTACCTCCTTTGTCTTTGACTTCATTCCTTGATATTTTTGAGACACTGACCCAGGGTATGCCATTATACCTGCATATAGCACTTTCTTTTTCTTCCTTTACCTCTCTACTCCTTTTTGTCAGTGCCCTTTTTGAATTACATAGCCAAAAAATCCCCTAAAACACACACACACACACACACACACACACACACACACACCCTCAAACCACATGATACCAGTAAGTTATCACTATAATGCCTTAGTAACTACTAACGTTGTAACTTCCTTCCTAACAGGTAAGGCAGGAATTAGACAATACTCGTCTCAAAGTCAAGTGATGAAAAGAGGGGCAGATGGGCTGGAGTCAGGCTAGTGTTGTTGTTTCTGTTAACACATTACACGGGCCCCTCCAGGAGCCCATGGACAGTGGGTGGTCCCAAGTTCTTAGTGAAATACACTGATGAACAAAAATATTCTGCTTTCTTCTTGAAATGATGTGTCAACATAAGCTGGAAAAAGAAACAACTCCCTTTAAGTACTGCAGGAAGCTTTTGCAAACCACTGGAACATAACTTTTAAAGGTTTCCCTTATGTCTTCATCCCCTTACCACAGGCAAATCTTCAAAATGCTTTGGAAAAAAAGCAATTTATCTGTGAAGAAAGACTTTTAAAAACTAAAGAACTATAGAGAAGCTATGTTTGAAGCATAGGAATAGGCTAACAGTGGAAGAAATCTGAAGATTTAGCTTGGGAAGCAAAGCAAAAAATAGATACGAGCAAGTAGAAAAGAGAAGAACAAAGAAGCTAAACATTAAGGCACTTCCTTTTCAGAGCAAGAGCAAGAGCAAGAATAAGTCCAAACCTGTATATTGTGAAGGGACGTGAGAGGAAGAAAGGAAAAGGGAGGCACTTCTTAAAAGACAGAACAGTATAATGGAAAGCTATACATCTTCTGAATTTTAATTTTTTCTGAATTTCTTAAAATATACGAAGGCAGGTTTGAGGCTTGACTGAACTCTCCTGTTGACAATATTTTAGACTTCTGTTAAAAATTTGAACCTGACTAAAACTCCTTTTATGAAAGGAAATCAACTCTAGGACAGGAGGTAACTAGGAAAAAAGCAAACAGAAAATAGAGATGTGAAGAAAGTAAGAAATCCAATAATTCCCTACTTACAGTGGTTCATCTGCAACATTTGGGAGCAGGAATTGAGCAGTGGCTAACATTTTTGTACAGATCTGTATTTAAGTGCAGACTCTGGCCCTAATGCTGGTGCGATGTGGCCTGTGGGCCACCTATTTAACTTTGTCTGTGCAGCTCTTCCTCTGCATAATGCATGTTCGATACACAAACGGAAAACAATGAATGTGTGTTGAGTGGGTGAATGAATGAATATAGGATACATACAGCACATATAGTAATTCATTCCTAAAGGGATTATGATAGGGATCCAGTTAGAAACTATCTGGTAGCCTGTCATTGTCAGAATCTACTCTGAATCAAATCCAGGCTGTTTTCAGTCCCATGGAGTCATACATGCAGGGCTTGCTCTTCACAAGCTTGTACTCTGAATTTGTACTTAGGTCCGTACTGTCGCAGAGCTTCTGTTATGTCAACCCCTCATGGACAGGCCATCTTCCCATCAGCTTCTCACACCTTGTATGGAAGATTATTTTATACTTTTCCCCATGGAGTCTATAAGGATAAAAAAATCCGTAATCTGAAGAGTGTTTAGGGGTTGATATAAATGACTAAATGAGAAGATGTTAACAGGGGGTGACAAAAGTACTAAGGTTGATGGCCCAAAATCTTGCAACTCTTAGGCCCACGCACTAGAATATCCTTGTCTCGCCAGAACAATGTGGCAGGAGCCCCGGGGTTCTAAGAATGCCCCTCCACACTCAGATCACACACTGGCCATTATCCAGAGTCTTAGTTCCCTTACATTAGCTCACTTCCTGTGATAAACTGAAGTTTGGGACGCAATGGGGTACAGGTAAATGAAAACTCATGAATTCAAAGAAGTCTGTGATTAAGGATCTAAAAACTGACAAGGAACATAGGAATTTAAATAGAGATAAAATTCTTACTGTCAGGGTGGACATGAAGGTAGCATGATATTTGCATATTCTTCTTAATCTTTGAGAATCCTCTTCATAATTACAGAAGCAACATGATGGACTGAGTAGGGGTGGAAACCTCCCCCCCAGTCCTCTGTCTTAGTCTATGCATACAAAAATGCTGATAAAATGTGTGGGAAGGTATATTTCAGGTAAAATTCAAATGCAAGAACAGGAAGTAATTAGGAGTCTGATACATAGAAAAAAAATCAATGCTACTATGATGAATGTGAGGTTTTGTAATAGCCGAGCAAAATGCAACTTTAAAATTTAATTTTTTTTTCTTTAGAGACAAGTTGCTTCTCTAAACTTCTTCAGGCCTAAGATGTAAATTGCTACCCACTCCTTTCCTCAGCTCAAATGAACGGACAGATGCTAGTACCAGGAAGCTGGGGTCCAGTTTTCTTTCCAAAGGAAAGAAGCTAGAGGAAAGATAGTGATTTGTGGTAAAATGAGCCCCTCCTTTTCCTCAGAGCTAGCTTTGAATAAGCTGTCTCTTTTTCACACACACACACACACACACACACACACACACACACACACACACACACGGGTCTCCTCTAATTCCTTTGGGAGGACTCTGCAAAGAGACTTTCTGAGAGTAGAACCCTGAGTGGCTGGTATTAGTCTTAGAAAGATAACACTGGACCCCTTCACAGTGGACCCTTACCAATTCTGGAGTCAAGAGGAAGTTAACTATCCGTCCATCAGGAGCAGGACTCGGACACAGGTGGATGTTAAATTACTGTACTGGGCTATAACAAACAAGTGTCCCCTAGAAATGTGGACACCAAGCCAAAGGATAAGTTTATATATCAAATAATCATAAATTTTATTGTGCAATATCCAGTGTATATGTGTAGATATATAATGAGGTTGCGCATGTATATATATTAACTGTTATATAAAGGACTGTCTATTTTCAGAAAGGTGGAAAATGATTTCCAAAGCTGGAAATGCTATGTGTGCAACGTCTTCTCAACATTCAGTCATGATGAATAGTTATGAGTAACCAGCTGAACAAAAACAAGTACGAAACTTACCGAGTGCAGTGAGTGCTTAGTGCTCACTTGGCAATTGACATCCTGCATGACGTGAAAGTACTTTATAGATTCAGGTGATTGAAGCACTTTAACTTTTTATTCAAATCTGAACTAAGCTATATCTGCATACCATTTCAAAGTTGACACATTCTACCCTAGAGACTGACTTTTCAGCTGGAGCTGACATGATAAATGCTGATGTTCAAATTATAAAATATTGCTTTAAAAATGAAAATTAGAAGTTATCAGAACCATGAGAAATGTTTGATAAAGAATTTTGGTATATTATATTGGATACACCTCATGCTTTCAAAATATATTTAATAGACTTCATAGAATATTTGAAAAATGCACTTTTATCTATTAGAGACCTGTGTCCTGTGTCCTTTGGTGACAAGTCAATATATTACATACTTTCATTTTTCCTTTATCTCTTCATTTTGGAAGACAGAAAAACTGAGGCCATGACCATCTGTGTATATTGCTGAAGATCACCTAGTAGGAAAAAAAGTTTACATGGGTGTCGCTGTGTCCAAATCCATTCGTTTTCTTTTTGATAAGTACAGGCATTTTCATAAATTATCTGTATTGCTTTCATAGCCAGTGTGAGTAACATTTGTCATATAAACAAGAGTAAAGGGAGAGCTTGCTGTGATGCACCTTCCTATCTGTCAAGTTCCTGTCCATCTTCCCACTGCAAAGAGCAGCCCCACTGAAACAAGTTTATAAAGCAGCCCTTCATGCGCTGAACACAGGTAACGTGGGACCAGGTACCTAAGAAACTGGAAGAGTGTTGATGAGGTCATCGTCACTCAACCTACTAGGAGCCATTTTGGACCGAGGGGAGGGATACCAGAGGCTGAGCAGAGCATAGAGACTTAGTTTAGCTAATGTGGCAGAGACTGAGCAAAGAGTTCGGTGAACTTTAGAAAAAGAAAAAAGTGGATGAAAGGGAAAAAAGAATAAAAAAGAAGTGGGAGTGAGGTAATAATGTGAACATATGGTTTATAATAAATATAGAATATAAATATGAATGTGGATGCAAATAAGTGCATGAATATACGCATGTATTTCTCAGCACCAATTACTGAGTAAACGTAAGAGCAATATCACCCCCAAAGTGATCTGCAGACCTCAAGCACAGATCTTGACTTCCAAACACCATTTTCTCCAATAGGGACTAAGACTCCTCAGATGGCTCATTTCAGGGATCTATTAGAAAAAGTACACAATAAGCTTGAAACAGCTTCTTGTGTCCTAGAATAACAAAAACACTTAAAGAATGGTGGGATTTTGTAAAGCAAGGCAAAAGCTCAAGATGAAAAGAGGACCTGTCAAAAAGTGTACATACTCTTGTTGTTCAGAGTAGGGATAATGTGAGATTGAAAATTAATACAGAGAGGGGGATATTCTAACTCAGTGAATAAAATAAAGGACCATGAGACCATAAGGTTATAAATACTTAATTAAAAATTTGATGAAAAATGTCATACTTACATAGTTTCAAAAGTCCTGTACCAAATGAATATTGTGATTCTAAATGGGAAAATAATAATTTCATAGCAAAAATACTGACAGATAGGATCCTAATCAAATGATCACAGTGCACATTATGAGAGGCAAAAATTAGTACTATGCTTCATCCAGTAGGAAGCCAAAGCAACCTGTGACATTCCTGCCAAAGACGCATTCTTTAGATGCAGGCCTGAAGAGATCAGACAAGCATGGAACCAGCCAAGGACCATTCTACCAAATACTAGTTTGTAAAAGTTACAAGTGTCAAGGGCATGGAGATCAAGGACATTTTCAGCAAGTTTTCCAGACTGAAGAAGACTAAAGAAGCATGACCAAAAATCATGCCATGATTTTTGACTATGACTATTTCTAACCTAGGTCCCCATACACTAAAGGCATTATTGGAACAATCAAAATTTAGGCTTGAGTTCAGTCATCAAGTATCTCTATTATCTTCTTGATTTGATGATTATATTTTACTTACACAACTTGAATGCAGCTACTTTCCTTAATTGCAACAAAACTTGAAATAGAAATTAGTAAGAAAAACTCTGGAAAAATCTTCAAATAGTTATAAATTAATACATTTATTAAAAAATCTATTTATCAAGGATAAATCAATCATAAGGAAAATATTAAAAGTTTTTAAATTAATAAGATGAAATTATAAGCTATTAGAAATGACAAAAAAGTAAAAATATTATCTATTTAACAGAAAATCTTTAAATTTTAGAAAAATTGAACATATAATTAGAAATATTCTGACAAAGAAAACTCTACCCTCAAATTGTTTCACTTGGTATTCTACAAAATATGTCAGAAACAAATGATATAACTCTTACATAAATTTTTTATAAGATAGAGGTTTTTTCAATTTATTTTAGTGATATTGCTAAATGAAAAAGAATATTGCAAGAAAAAATATATGGATCAGTACTTTTCCAAAGTATCAGGAAACACTTGGCTAAATGAGACCCTTGGTTTCTTGAAGAACACATCTGTTGTTTCTGTAGCAATTGACTACTGATAGGAACTTTCAGAAAAACAGAGGAGAATTTTTGGCACAACTTAGTAAAAAATAAATGTTAGTGGCCAAAACATAGATGAAAATAAAAGCAATCAGGGTCCAAAATGGCGGAAACTAGGTGACAGGTACATTCTTATGTACATTCTTAAGGTTGTAATTATATCATTTGCAAGCAATAATATACTTCATTTCATATGGTTTTTAGAATTCAAATAAAATTCACATAATAGTGAGCTTTTGATAGTTCACATGTTTAACTATCAGCTCTGTTTAGTTCCACAAAATTTTTTATCACTGCTGCAGAAAACCCTGTGCTTATAATGGATTCACTCTCCATATGTCCTTCCTCACAGTCCCCAGCAACCAGCACTCTATTTTCTAAGCATTTACTTATTTTGAATAGTTCATACAAATGGAATCCTACAACACAAGACAATGTCTGACTTATTGGGGATGGACCTCAGAGCCAGGACCTGCTAGGCAAGAACTCTGCCACTGACTACAACTCAGACCTATGGTGGTGATACATACCAGGGCTTCACCTCTCTTCCATCTAATTCCTAAGTGAGTAAGGCAGGAGGAAATGATATATTTCTAAATGTCACACTACTAGTTTTAGCTCAATCTTAAGGGAGCCCATGCTCCATTAGTTTAGGAGCTTTGACTTGAGCTTACACCTTGAGAGTCAAAATTAGGATGTGATGTCTTAGCCTGTGATGAGGACCAGAAGTAAATATAGAGACTACATGGGATGGATAAGGCATCCTGGTCACCACAGAAGAGAATTTTGCACTTAGAGCACTGTTGTATTACAATTTATCATGAGAAAAAGAGAGACAAATACTATTATAGAATTAATGTTCATTTAGCGTTTCTATGAATTAAATGTGCTAAGCAGGCTAATTAATTTGTGTTTCACAATAACATGTGAAGTGGAAACTATTGTCATCTTCCTTAATTTTAGAAAATTGATGTTTAGAGAATAACTTTTTTGAGACAGATGGTAAGTAGGGGAGCAAATTTTTCATCAGTTGTTCATTACATTTACAATATGAGCATTTAATTGCTATGCATTAATATGTATTAGCAAACATAATTATTTTTAAACACTCATACATCTATGCACAGTAAGTAGGGCTGGATATAAATCCATTCAGGGGACCATGAAACAAAGAAGTATCAAGGAGTCAATCAGACAGGGCATTTCAGAATAGCTATATAAATGTTCACCTTTCATGCCCACACTATTCCAAAGGCCACATTAGGAGGACTCCAGATACTTTTTATGAGCCTTGAGATTTCAGTTCAGTGTGACAGAACTCCTGATCCCTAACTCTGAATCTGGAGAGCATTGCTTCACACTCTCTGTCTCATAGTACAGCACTGTTTGCAATAAGGGATTGAGTTGTGGATTGGCATTGTATGCCTGAAGAAATCTTCAAGTGGATTGAAGACATGATTCTTTGTGCATTGTTCATAAGTGCTTTTTGTAGCATTTGTGTCTCACGAGAAAGGATTAAGCATGGACCACATCTGCAACTTCACAGCTGGCAGCTGAGTACCAACTACCCGTTATTAGTCCGATAGTTATATTTTTCAGAGTCTTGGATGAAGAAATGGGATTCTCTAGCAGGACATTTTAGTGAAAGGGAATTTTCACTAAATGGTTAAGGAGTCATTTACAGGGTAAAATTGATGAAGGGTAATAAAACATTATGAGGTTGGCAAATTCAGGGGACCAACATCAAGAGTAGAAGAATGTGCAGTTAGTGAAACTCAGCAGAGGAACAGTATAGCCAGAGGACAACCTACAGGACCTATTGTAGAGAAAGGATTTGGGGGATAAATGTACAGAACTCTCTCTTGCCCTCTGATTTACTCTTTGTACAGCCCATGACTAAACCTAGTGAGGAGAGGACAAGAACATTTGTTGATATTGTCCATGTCCATAGAAGTTAGCTCCAGTGCACAGGACATGGTAAAGAAATGTAGAGGATGAATCTAGAAAGAAAAATAGAAATATTTTATAAACATATTCATATTAGTCACATGTACATTTTTAACTTTCTGTGCCACCATATCCTCAAAGAAGACGTTATAAACTTTCACTTGATATAAGCTCTAAACCTCTTTCATGCTAACACCTCAAACAAAGAAGAGATGATTATTCTTAATGTATTTACATAATTATGTACAACAAATCAGTGCCAAGGAAAATAAAGATACTATAGTTTTGATCTAAAATATCCTCTCAAAGTTTCATGTATTTGGAAAGTAAATGGGAAAGGGGATACTATACTCAAAAGTGAACTCATCCATTGATGAATTTAGTAGCTTAATGTCCTCCTAGGAAGTGGGGCCTGATGTGAGATGGATCACTGTGGGTGTGACCTGACTGGTTGTATTCATGCCTTGGTTTCTTTTCTTACACTCTGCCTCCTGGCTGCCATGAGATGGATAAATTACCCTTGCCATGCTCTTTCTACTATGCCATTTCTGAGATGGGGTCAGCCAAACATGGGCTGAGTTCCTAAAATCTCATGAGCTCAAATAAATTTTTTTAAATTTTGAGTATCAGAATTTTGTCACATCAGTGCAAACATTGATACTGAGACTGAGATATCACTGGCTATTTCTGGATATGTGGTTTAGAAACTTTCAGACCTGGCTTGGAAAGCCTTAAAGATGTAGGCTAGAAAAGCCCTAGAAAACTGCAAAAAGAGTCTGAAGGGTGATTCTGGTCAGATTCAGGATATCCAAATGCCATTATGAATGTGGACAGTAAAGACCAAGCTCAAAGCACTTCAATGAGAACAAGGATTTCATTGACCACTGGACTAGAGAATATATGTACTACACTGTGTCAGACAATTTTTCATTTTGTTTGTGTCTTCAGACTTTGTTGGTGACTGAATTTAAGGTTGATAGACTAATTGATCTGGTGGAAGAAATTTCAAGCAACCCAACACTTAGGCTGTTGCAAGGATACTGTTGGTTGCCTTTAACCAGATCTACAATATGAATTAGTAAAAGTACAATGAAAATGGCAGTGTCAAAATATATAAAAGTATCCAGTTTTGCAAGAAAGGAAGTACCTATAATGTGAGGCAAAAGAGAAGGTGGCACAGAAAAGATTAGTGTTAAAAAGAAGCTAAGTGTTTTGCATTTGGACAAAGGGAACGATGCCTTGAGAGCATCTCAGGAACTGGCAAAATCCTGCCTATCACAGGCTCAAGGATATGAAGAGTAAACATGTTTGAAAGACTTTGTTTTAAGAAGAGAGTTCTCTCTATGAAGAAAGCATCCTGCTCATTCAGGGTGGCAGAGGGAAGCGTCTCCCCAAGTTCTACCATCTAAGTGCTTTGAGGTTGTTTCAAACATGGTCCAAGGGCCCTATCTACTACTTGAGCTGGGATTATCCCCCTGGTGTTAGTTTTTCAGACATGTAGAATTATGAAGTCAGAGAGGTTTTCCTCTAGATTTCAAAAGAAGGCTTGGGAGGCCAGATAATAAGACCCGAAGAGGGCACTTGGTGAAGCTGCAAGAGTGAAGCCAAAGATGCAGTGGAGACACCAGGGAAAGCATGAAACATCTGCTGAGGAAAACAGCAGATGTGAGTGGATCCAGGGAAAGGAAGAGGCAATGTAGCTGAAAACTGCAAGGCTCTAGGAGTGGAGCTTTCAAGACTTTTGGAGCTCGCGTCATGCCACAACCTTCCCTGGGCACTGGAAACAGAGTTCCAGTGATTAATGTTGTGTTGGCTTTCATTCTCACTTTGATTTGATTCCTCTCTGTTTTGATCTTCCTCACTTTTAGGATGGAGATGGTTAAAATGCTCCCAAACTGGCTGGAGTTACCTAGGCTAGTTAGCTGGTTAGTTTTTGAGGATTCAAAATTAAAACCTGTTATAAGCTAGTTGCATTTTTCTTTGTAATCAGTGGTCTTTCTTGGGTAGTAGTTTTGCCATGTTGTGTTTGGCATCATACTGATTGCCTGGGCTTTAAGCCCAGCTAGAATTATCTTGGGTTTTTTTGTTTGTTTGTTTGTTTTTGTTTTCAATGCTTCTACTTTACTATAGATGTGGTTGGACACTTTACAAATTATGATCACACACTTCATTTTTCAAGTATAAAAATATCTGTGGTCTAAGCACAGGGTTAGCAAGCAAGATTTTATGTTCTGCCTCTTTCTGAATGACACTGGCTGCATCTAGTAAATAGCCAGCCAGTCAAGGTAACACAGACACGCACACTGTAGCTAAGGGGAAATTACGGGTCAGCTGTGTGGCCACATTGGGATCCATATGTCAACCAACGGTGAACCACTATATAAATACACAGTATCTACCACATACTGGCTGGTATGGGAATGTTGGCCTGGAGTAATTATTAATAGTGCCCCTTTTCATTGGTAAGAGTGTCTCCATTGGGATGATTAATTTTATGGTCACCTAATATCAGACAAATTGGAAATGTAGAGTTGATGTGTTCCAACCTTGAGCACACACTGGACAAAACAGGACATAGGAAAAACAATATTTGTTTTTTTTTTATCTCTTTATATATCAACATGATTTTCTAACAATTTATAATAGGATAGTTTCAGTTATGAATATTATTGAACTGATTTGGCAAAAATACAGCAATTACCATGTCAGATTTGGATTCCCAAAGGAATAGAATTAATTTCAGTCCAGTGACACTGAATGTAAATTTTCCAAATGTAGGGCCCGGGATTTTTAGCTCAGTGGTTCTGGCACCTGTCTTGCAAGCACAAGGACCCGGTTCAATCCCCGGTAACCACATATAATACTGGGCGTGGAGACTCATGCCCAGCAGCAACCAGTACCACATACCACAGTGCCGGACGTGGTGGCTCACGCCTGTAATCTCAGCACTCGGGAGGCAGAGGCAGAAGGATTGCTGTGATGTGAGTTTTAGGCTGAGCTCAGGGCCAGCCTGAATCACAAAGTGAGACCCTGTCTCAAAGAACCTAAAAAAAAAAAAACTTTCCACATGTAAAATCCAAGATACATATAAAAATCTCATGCCAGAATCAAAAAAGTTAATTGTATGTGAATAATATATAAAGCATATACACTGTTGCATCACACACATTTTAGAGTTATCACTGCTTTTATCATTATTTTATCTGCTATTGATGATGTTCCCTGACCACATTGCTAACCATAGTACTGACAAATTTAAGCTCAGATATTTATAATGAAATTTTTGAGACTCTAAAAATGAATGACACATACTCTGGTTTCTCTTCAAATCATATAAATCTTTTGCCGTTTAAAAATGAGTGACAAATTGATTCCTGAATCACCAGTAACCAGAGGGAAATGGCAACATATATATATATATATATATATATATATATATATATATATATATCCCTATAGAATAAATCAGTGCAAGAACAAAGAAATTAGTGAATGTGTATACATGATAGTTGTTGTAGTTCCAGCTTTCTCTCACACTGTTCAAAGGAAATATACCCCCACAAAACTCTGAATCTCTTAGAGAATTAGGACTTAGAAATGGAGCAAGAGACATTAAA
Source organism: Petromus typicus (assembly GCA_004026965.1). Lineage (NCBI taxonomy): Eukaryota > Metazoa > Chordata > Mammalia > Rodentia > Petromuridae > Petromus > Petromus typicus. The sequence goes on along the minus strand of PVIR01008958.1, from coordinate 12,926 downwards.
TAAACAGACAGAAACCATGACACTACAGATAGAACCCCAGAGGGAATTTTCCTAGTTCTGTGGTGGTCTATTGTGCATATAACTGTAATTTTTAGAGATATTTTCTTATATTGCCTGCAATTTTATCAATTTGACAATTTAGATTATATTTTAAAATTTAAGAGACTATCTTTCTTTATGGTGGAAATATTTATAGAGAGATGAGGGCAATTTGAAAAAATACACATTTTAATAAACTGAATTATTTATACTGACAAATGAGAATTGTATATATTTATTGATTACAATGTGATATTTTGATATGTGTATATTTGATACCCATGTAATGGCTAACCTTGATGGCCAACATGATTGATTTTGAAAGTGCCTTGGGGGTTAATGAAACTTTCTGGATGTATCTGGGAGGGTAGGAGAGGGATTACCTTGGGGACTGTATCTGCCTGGCCTCTTTCTTCTGGCTCTTTGCTTCCTGTCTCCCATGAGTTGAGCAGCTTTCCTTGCCACATCCTTCTCGTATATTTCTGTCTCTCAGCCAAGCATAGGCTAAAACCTCTGGAACTGTGAGTTAAAATAAACCTTCCTCCTTTAACTTAAACATGTCAGGTGTTTTGTCTCAGTAACAGAAAAGCTGAGCAATACAATATGTATTACATAATGATCAAATAAAGCAACCAACATACTTGTTGTCTCAACTGTTATTTATTATTGGCAAGAACATTTAAAACCCACTCTTTTAGTTGTTTTAAACTAAGCAATATATTATTAATTCCAATCAGCATTCTGGGCAATGAATCACTCAATTTGTACTGCCTCATTGAAATTTTGTACACTTTGATTAACCTTTCTCCTTTCCTCACCCACTCGTTCTACCTTGTTCTATTCTCTATTTCTTTTTTAAAAATTAACTTTATTGGTACATTATGAATACACATGATAATCACATTCAACATTAAGAGTTTGTACCAGAATATGACGTAACTTGATTCTCATTTTTTCCTTCCCCCCGCCCTACATCCCCCGCCCCCTATATACACGATCTTTGTTTTCTTTTTTCTTTATTATTACCACATTCATTTCCCCTCATTATTTACCCTTACACTCTTTCCTTTCAAATATTTTCTACTTTGCAATGTCAACTCTACATACTACAACTCATTCACAACTTCATATTCTCACACCAAAGAAAAGATATGATATTTACACATCTGTGACCTGTTTATTTCGCTTATGAAGATGTCCTCTAGGTACATCCACTTGAGTATGAATGACTCAATCTTATCATTTTTAATGGCAGAGTAATACTTCATTCTATAAAAGAACCACATCTTCATTTTCAAAGGTTCAACTTATAACAAGATCGCCACTTATTTCACTTAGCGTGATGTCATCTAAGAGCCCACACGGTACCACACATAGAAGGGTTTCCCTGATTCTAAAGGCTGAGTCGTACTCCACTGCACTTACACTGAAATGGAGTGGAGATTTCAAGTGTGGAAGTGGTGAAGATGGGTTGAGAAATAAATAACTGTGGAGTGTAAAACATTACATGAGAAAATCAGTTATGGAAGTGGGGTTCAGACAGGCTTAGAGTCTGTGGAGTGGAGCAGTTAAGAGAGAAGAAAAACACTAAAATGGAAAATAATCCTAAGAGAAGAATCTAAAATGATAACTTTCCTTGGTTTCTTTATTTTTTTTTTCTGGAGCCATTTTTAAACACAAGAAGGAGAAGAAAAGTTCTTTTTTGGTCTTCTTTTTCTCCTATCTACATGGACATAGCTCAGCTCATAGGTTTATAATAAATGTTAAGAATAGCATAGAAACTATTTATAACTATGAAGACAAGAGTGAGTCATTCATTTAAAAATTCACTTTGATATAATAAGTAAGAGATACATAATCTACATGGTTATAGTCTACTTGGCTATGTTAATCAAGAGGAACAGAGGTCTGGTAAGTTAAAAATAATCAGTACACCAAATGCTGCTAGGTACTAACTTCTTGAGCTTAGAGACTGTATCTTAGTTATCATTGGACTTAGTTATCAATGGCTCCTGGCCCTCTAAGGTGAACAGGTGAGTGGATGAATTTGGCTGTGAAATCAAGTCAGTGACATGTGTATTTTCCCTTCATTTTGCTTCACGTTTTCCTTTGTCACCTTCTTCGTGGCCTTCCTCCGATCCCATTTTGCCAGAGTTGTATTTCCTGAGTCAGTGTAATTGTGGGGGTGGGGTGGACTCACACAGTGCAGCCCAGCGTATGTGAAAACATCACAGCCACGTGGAATAAAAGCAAGAGCAAACAGGCCAACACAGCAGCCCAGAGGTGGAGCTGCTCTAGTGCTCTGCCCAGAAGAAGGAC
>PVIR01008958.1:0-10468 GCA_004026965.1 Petromus typicus | reverse complement strand
GGCACCAGAACCATTGAGCTAAATCTCTGGCAGCTTCAGACTTTCTTAGCCAGTAATTCTGCTCACATCAATCAGATCATTTTCTAGTCTTACTCTTTGTGGGCAGGAAGGCTACAGTCCTTCAGGCCCAGTGTTCCTCCTTTGTGTTGACAGAGGGTGCTTATTATTTTACTAGGGCTGCTCTAACAGGCTACCAGATGCTGGTAACTTAAAGAACTGAAATTGGTATTTCTGAAGGCTAGACATCTAGAATTAAGGCCTCTCCAGGGCTGGCTCCTTCTGAGGGCAGTTTAGGAAGGATCTGTTCCAGATCTCTCTTTGGTTTATGATCATTCCTCTTTCTCTGTCCTCACCTCGCCTTCCCTCTGTTACAGGTCTGCATGCACATTTCTTCTCTCTGTAGGAATTTCAATCATATTGAACCAGGGAACATACTAGTGATTCTTTTCAATATAATTTACTGTGTAAAGATTTTTGTCTCTAAACAGTCACATTTTGAAATAATGAGGGATAGGACTTCAGCATGTTAATTTTTTTAGCTTATGAAATTTTTTTTGGGGGGGATACAAAATTTAGCCCATAGCAGGTAAATTTTTAAGCACTGTAACAGAAAAGTAACTCAGATGATAGACAGTATGAGACACATACCTCATACCACCTTGCAAAAATGAAAACAATTGTTTTTAAAGTGCTAGATAAGATTTTTTTCCCATGGAAGGGCTGTAAGTTTCTTTTTAGCAGTCTTGACATGTCTCAAGAAATCTAAAATTACTCCTAACTTGATGTGGGAAGTCATCTGTGTCCCCAATTCATTTTGGAGGTGTGTTACATATGGGATATAGTAATTATTCCTGACATTGAAGACTGGCTCTTGATGTCTCAGAGAATACAAAACCAAATCAACATAAAAAATCTCTTACAAGGCATACAAAATGAATCTCATGCTCCAGTTTCAATTATTCATCATCCCTAAGGCAGAAGGAATAGATGCCAGAGTCAAAACAACAGACTTATTGGTACAACACTGGGTACCAGACCCAGACACAAGAAGAATGTGACAGGGAATATATATGCAACCTCGGCGGTCCCCAGGGCTGCCTTTGAAGCTTACTAGGCAGCAACAGTCCCTACTGGTGGAGTCACAGTCTTCATAAACTATTCATGTCTGCTGCAAGTGAGAAACAAATATGAAAACAGAAGGAACAGAGGAAGATGAAATGAACTCTACCGGTATGCTTGGAATGCTGCTTATACAGGAAGAGAAATGTTAGCAGAAATAACATGATAGGAAACTTTAGATGGACCATGTAGAATTTAGAAGCCTTCGATTTTTCTGGACCTTGATGCCTCTATTTTAGAGGTGAGAAACTAATCCTTTGGCAAGGAGTTTGTTGTGCACATCTGTATAGACACTCATACCTATACGGATTCATAATTCCCATAGCTGCTTTAACTGCTATCTAGTGTGACCCTATGTTAGGAGAAGAAGAGTTGTTTCTATGTAATATCCAGATCATGAAAATAAAACCACTCCACATAGAGCACCAGCGTGATAGTATGAGGCACTGCTCCTCCTTCCTAGTGATGGCGACAAGCACCAACTTACAGACTTGGCTGCTTCCCTTGTCAGCAAGAGCGGAACCTCCTCAAGGTCAGGCTGACCAACAAGGTGTTTTCACTGAAGTAACAGGGCCAAAAAAAATTTTTTTTTTTGTTGTTGTTGTTCTACAGTATCAAAATTTTATAAATCATTTTGTTTTTATTGAATTTTATAAGTATATCTAAATACATGTGCTGAAATTTAAAAATTCAAAAGAAAGTTTAGAAAGATCTTGGACCAGAAAAAAACCCTCTGATTTACTAACACACAGGTGATACACTAATACTTTATTTCTTAATAAAAATGTAGTGGTGAGAAAGGAGCTTAAGGGTATCTGACAGCGACAGGGATTTAGCTCAGAGATGTTGTGCCTGCTTCATAAGTTCAAAGTCCATAATTCAATCCCTGGAACAACAAAAAAAGGAGTATCTGAATCTGATAGTCTGAATTTGTTCCAAGAAAGTAAATTAATTCAGAGCCATCCTGTGGAGTACATTATTTTGGTGGAAGAATGGGAACATAACAATTTAATTTTCTCCTTTCTACCAGGGATCAAACTCAGGACCTAGCACTTGCAAGGCAAGTGCACTAATGAGCTAAAATCTCTGGCCTGGAACATCTCAGTTTAAGCAGGAAAACTTAGTGCTGTTTTGCTTTTTCTTCTTTTCCTTGTTACATTGGAAAGACAGTGCATATTACTTTTTCTTCAATTCCCATTCACCCTATACTTCCTGGGAGAATTTGAGGATACATCCTTCTAGTCCTTAAGGAAATGAATTGATTTGTTAGTTGATTTTTCCTTATAATTGGCCAATAAAGACAAGCAGAAAATAAAGAGAAAAGAGTGGAGAGATTTCCTAGAGAAGCAGTTACTTAGCAGAACCAAACAGATAGGAGAACTTCTACTCACTTAGCAGTGAAGATGGGTTAAGAAGATAGAGAGAGAGAGAGAGAGAGAGAGAGAGAGAGAGAGAGAGAGAGAGAGAGCTCTGAGGGCCTAGGGTATAACAGCAGTATTTCCTGGGAGCCCCCATGGGAAGCCAACATAGCTCAAAGCAGAGCGGCTGGTGAGAGCCAGGCAGGCAGGGCAGGGCCTCTAACTAGAGATGTCTGCTTTATTCAGCATGGCTAATATGTAGACAAGTTATTTGACTAAGAGATCCTCCTTTTTCTCAGAGTATTTACTTTAGAAAACTTGTAATTGTGAATTACTTTTCTTGAGATTGGGGAGCCCTCCCTTTGACAGGTAATCATCAAGAAATATGGGGCCCTCATCAATTTCCTGTTGAACATTTTTCTCCAGTGTTTTTCTACTTGCTTACCCCTGAATTTTTATTTCAACAAACGTAGGTTCTACATATCTCCTCTATTGTATTAGTCTCAAATCCTATCAGAGTAGCCTGGAATAAATCCATTATTACCTGTTTAATACATTTTTCTTTGACAACATCCCATAGCCAAAGGAAAAGAACACAGATGGGGGCAGTGCGGACATCAGTAAGAACACGACATAAGTAGCCGATCTGAGAGGTGATCAATAACCTAAGAGACCTTCTTCTCAATTCTTTGATACTATATACAACATAAAATATGGAGGGACCTAGGAGTGATTGTGTTAAATTTCCTATCATAGTAGAGTATACTCATAGTAAATGTACATTAAATAAAGTCTCCTTTCTCACATACACACATTGAATCACGCTACTGCTATCCCTGCAAATGTTCTAAAGGATTCCCCCAAAGAAGGGATGTAGATCACAAGATGATTAGGTAGAGTTAAAGAAATACACACTCAAAGGCAGAAGAGTAAAGGTCTTGAAGAGAGAGGTGCCTGTAGTCCGAGGCTGAGGACGTGTTTGTGCTCTTGGTATATCCTTTCAGATGGGTGTTCTAACATGTTCTGTGTGAAAATATTCTTTAAACTCTTTGAATGTATTTCTTTATCTTAAGATCTGGTGTTGCTCCCTTACCTTATCAACTAGGTTAATTTATGGATGTATCACATCTTTACTGGACTGAATGTGGTAGAAGTGGGAGAACAAACAAACCTAGGAAATAAAAGTGAGCAGTACACCTCTGTGGAAGCTTGGGTAACACTGTGTCCTGAAGCTGCAGTGGTCTTAGAAGTACAATTTTTAAAATTTTGACTTTCCTTGTTTCCTTTCTGTCTATCTTCACTTCTATATGACTTTATTTTACAGCTGCAGAGCTCTATTGCTGTGGGCTGTTCATTTCTTCCCATCACTAATATGTCCAGTGTGAGGGTATTAGGACATGGAGCCATTGGGAGGCCATTAGGCTCAGATGAAGTTATTAGGCTGGTTCCCATGATGGGATCTGTGCCTTTAGATGAAAGGACCTGCTCCATAATGTGAGAGGACCAATAGGCATCCTCATTTCCAAGTTCGGTCCCCCAGAAGAGTGAGGAATAAATTTTTGTTGTTTAGGCCACCCAGTCCACCATGGCAGCCTATCAGTGAAGAAAGAGTAAGATCCTCAGGCTGAATTATGAATAGAGAAATGAAGATGGGGGGGATCCTGTAACATCTCAAGAGAAGCCAAGCAAAATGAAAGGGGGTTTTGTAACAGGATCAAACATGAAAAGCAGCCTGGAAAGGTGGAGAAAAGGTTTATGTAGGAGCTGCTCAATAGATGGGTGCAGGGACTCAAGCTTAATTTTGGAAAATGAGAAAGAGCTGGCCCAGAATTTTAAACAATATGTCAAATTATTCTTGTGTTATGATATCATCAGTAATAGTAATGTTAACATCTTATGATTGTTATCTTTTGTTAGTGCAGATCTATCCATTGTATTCATATTTTCATAATAATTTGAAATCTATTAAGAGAATAAAACTTAAAGCAATATTGAAATTACATGCACTCAGCAGATTTGAATCTTCTCTTTCCCTCTCCTTTCTCAGAATTTGTGAACAAGTCTGACAACCTCTTAAAATATTGAATTCTCATTGCTTCTCAACACCTCCACAGCTATTATCCAGCCAGGCCGTGACTGTCTTGCCCTTCACTCCCAAACTGTTGCCCTGCCCTCCTCTCTGTTACCCCTGTTTCCACACTTGTCCACCTATTGTCCCTTCTGCAGAGAGAAGCATGGGCCATTTGAAAATGTCTATCAGATCACATTGCCCACATGGTTACATCCTCCACTGGTCTCTTATGACCTTTCAACTAAGTCCCAATTCTTTACCGTGGTATCATCAGCCTCCTACCCATAGATAAAGCCACATTTTAGACTTCTGTCCAGAATAATCTCAGGGTCCATGTCCTTTATACCAAATGACTTTCCATCAGCCTTTTTTTTTTTTGCTTCTTCCTCTAGTTCTCAATTTAAATGGCCTGTTTCCCAGAACAGCCTACTCTAACTAAATATTCTAATAAACTTTATACTGTCTTTTCATCAACACACTTCTCTCTGTCTCAAATTCTTATTTACTCTTTGAGTAATTATTTCTCTCCTTCCCTGGAATCCAGTGAAGCAGAGATACCATGTGTATCTTGTTCATTGATTTATCTTCAGTTCCACAGTGAGAGTGCTTTGCTTGACCAAGGAAGTTCAGTCACAAGGCAAAAATCAAAAGGCTAGCAATGTTCCAGTCAAGCACCATATTTATGCCATTTTACTCACGCTTCAGTTTTTGTCTTTGTCACTATTCTATAGTTGGGGAAAAACACATGAAATACATGGCTTAAAGGAGAACATTTATTTTGGCTCAGTGTTTCTTAGGTTTACATCTGCAGTCAGGAGGCTTCACAGTAGAACTGTGACAGGTGGGTGTGGTGGAGGAGAGCTGTGTGTGTGTGTGTGTGTGTGTGTGTGTGTGTGTGTGTGTGTGTACGTGTATGCACATACATGTGTGCATGTGCATGTGTGTGGGTGGGTGTGGGTGTGGACAGGTCAGGGACAAGAATATACCCTTTACATAAACATCTTCAATGATCTGCATTATGTAACAGGCCCCAGCTCTGAAAAGCCCTCTCAGCTCTGGAGGGTTACTGCCCTCTTGATCCAGTTATCTCTCAAGCCTCCACCTCTGAGCACTGAGGATCAAGGCGCCAACACCCAAATCTTTGGGGGACACCTCCATGTAAACCATTCTATAGCAGTGTTCTACACCATGTTTCTATTTATTTATTTCAGAAATGTAATATGATGCTGGCATAAAATCTTTAGAATAGGCTTAAGACTATCTCGAACCTCGCTCCCATCTACCTATCCATCTCATTTCTCAGGAGTCCTCTTTCCTCCTTGGGCATGCTTCTATGTCATAGCCACAACACACACAAGACCGATGGTCCCTCTGAAGTGCTGAGTACTCTTCTTGTGGGCAAGCATTCACAACTGTCCTGCCAGAAATAGTGTTTTCCCCCCTTTCCCATCTGAGTTACATCTCACACATGATATAACCTTATAGATGGTCTCCAAGAAGCACTCGGTGACTTCCCATTTCCCTATCAGCAGCAGCTGTGAGCCTGACACTTCTGCTGCAGACATCTCTATGCTCTCTGGTCTCATTGTTATAGCGCCTGCCTCACCAACTTCTCATGGCCTGCGCCTGTGTTCTGTGGCCACTGCCTCTCATGCGCTCTTCCTACTCACACACACAGGAATGCTGGGAAAGTTAAGGTCCTGACCATGACATGTGTGTTCTGCACTGTCCTGAGTTTCTCAGCAGGTACAAAAACACTAGCTCACAGTTATACTTTGCTTTTAATTGAATCCTTTATTGGCTGCCTTCCTTTCTGTCTCATTTTTTCACTCAGCTGGTGTTTCCTTCACTTCCCAAATTCATTGTTTTCAATTATGGCCTTGTGTCAGGCCTGCTTCTTGGGGAAATAAAGCTGAGAAGTAATCCACTGTACCTTTCACAGTGGCTTACAATTATTGTTTGCTTTCAAGGTAGGCAGAGAGCCTTTGAGAGTGGGTTTTCAGTTTCTACCTGTATTCTTCACACCCATTCAAGACATTCTACTTACTAAGAGTGCGGTAAGAGTTCATCAAATCAGTGGACTGGGTTTGAAAGATAACCTGCTATGCTGAGCTAGTAAATAAGAGTTCCTAATCCAAGGTAAAGGAAACGTATATTTCTTATATGGCTTGGCTTTGGGGGGATTTTCAACTTCTTATAGGGTTTCTGCAATAAAACTGTTAGTTGAGATTTGAAGAATAATATTTTCCTATCTCTATTTGTTCATTTCTTGGTGCTGATTATTGATAACACTCAATGCAGTGGCTTTCAGTGTGCTGGGCTGCTCTGGAAGTGCATCAACACTCTCTTCTCTTCATATTAAAGTGTTGTAATTTCTGTATGTCCTTTTAATTTTGTAAATAATGCCATTTTATTCCTCACTTCAATTTTGATTGTTGCTATCCAAATCTCTTCACAAAAGGTTGGAGCTTTTTTAGAGAAGGGTGACCATAATTCACTACTATGCCCTATATTCTTATAATCACTCAGAGTGGATTTTAGGTCTTTTCAGCACAAATAATAAGTATGTGAGGTAATATATATGCTAACTAAATTAATTAGTCACTCCACGATATACATGTCTTCTAAAACATCATGTTGTGTAGGATACATATGTATAATTTTTATCATTTGAAAAAATTATATAATGAAAAGTTTCATAGAAGAAACTATTTTCTTATATATGGCAAAATTTGTGCATTTTATTTCTAAATATTAATGGTCAGTAAGCACAGTTGTAACACTTATTGTTGATATCAATGTAGCTCATCTTTAAAAAAGCAAAGCAAAACCTAAAAATCAAAACTAAAAATAATTTTAAAAGTGCTTATCCTCAATATTGTGCAATGGAGCAGAAATATTTTAGACATACCCCATTGGCTCCTTTCCAATGATAAGCTAAAGTTGTGTTCTGCAGGATTAAAACTGCTTCTTCTGGAACAGATTAGCCTGTCTGAGTCCCTCTTTATGTCAACCTGTACTTTTACTTTCTAATTCTCCAGAGCCCTGACCTTTAAGAATTTCCAAAGTCTGTGATTCTTGTATCTGTGAAGTATTCTTGAATCTTCCAAATAAAATACTTTATATATTTCTAACTTCACTTCTGACCTTGCGATTGTTGTTTATTAAATGCTCTGTTTCTTTCCTCTTTCCCCCAGAACACTCTTGCTCACTCTTGCTCCACTTGACCTTGTTGTCGGTGGCAGGATGTGAGGGGGTGAGGCCCCTCCTTGCTCATTCAGAAGTTTCCTGGACTCCTGCAGTTTGGCACACCAGGTCTCTGCCCCTAGTGCATACCCACCATGCCTCAAGAGTTGCTGTCCCTTGATGTGATTTCTAGGATGACTGACAAGGAAATTCAACCCTCAGCTGAAGTGGAATCACAGCAGCCTATTCATAGAGATGTGAATGAGATGCTATATTGGCGGCCATTGGAGTATTTTTGGTGGGGTTATTTTATATACAACCTAAAAACTGATGAATAAATTCTCCAGACACATAAGTAAAATATTCAAAATTTTAATGACAAAGATGATTTAATATTTGAGAACAGCCTATTATCTATGTTCATTAGCAATAGCTGAATTCATGAATTGATCTTGTAACATATTCGAGCCTACATTGAATACATTGAAAAATGAGTTAGTATCAGTGAATTTTCACTTTGTATTTATTCCTTTTTGAATTTTAAGTTATTGTATTTGTCCATTACATATTCTAATACTTCAAGTGGAGCTAATTAATTTTCACCAAAGAAACACAATTTAAAAAATTGCCTCTGGCTGTTTTCCTCAAAATGTCAGAAAGCCCATGAGACTGATTTGTATATCTTGTATGGTTAGCTAGGTGCTGTGGGAAGGAGTACGGAATCACCTTTCTTACACTGAAGGCATTTGCAGTTTGACTAACACGTGATAGAGGATCTATAGGCACTTGATTAAATTTAATTATAGCATCTTGATATGCCTGTCTACTCTGTGGTTAACCACTACAGTCGGGAGAAGTGCCATGGTAGAACCACTTGACTGCAGGACTTCCCATTTCTTTGTCATCTGTTGAAAATTGTCGTTTAGGGGCTGGGGATTTAGCTCAGTGGTTCCGGCGCCTGTCTTGCAAACACAAGGATCTGCGTTCGATCCCCGGTAACCATATAACAACACAGCCGTGGAGACTCACCCCAGCAGCAACCAGTACCACATACCACAGTGCCGGGCGTGGTGGCTCACGCCTGTAATCCCAGCACTCGGGAGACGGAGGCAGGAGGATTGCTGTGATGTGAGTTGGAGGCTGAGCTCAGGGCCAGCCTGAACCACAAGAGCAAGACCCTGTCTCAAAAAACCTTAAAAAAAAAGGAAAGAAAGAAAATTGTCATTTAGGTGTTATGTGTTCATAATACATCAATTATATGGTATAGGTATCTATCAGTATAATCTCTTCTCTAAGACGTTTTCAGACTTAAGTTAAATAGAAAGTGTTAAGATGAACCTAGAAGAAAGTTAAAGGGATGTTGTGCTGCCTATTTGTGTGGAAAGAATTCTTCCCATCCTTTTTGTTCTGAGAGTGATTGTGTTCATCATTGAGGAAGAAAAGTTTTCAGCACACGGCTTGATTCTGCCTACACTAATATTGATTATAATTTTTCTTGACCATTTATCACCATTTTAGCTTCTAACAAAAGTATCAATAGTCTTAACATGTGCTTGAAGAAAAGACTTGTAACTTAATATGAAATTACTTAATATTAACACTTCCACGAAGACGCTAGAGCTTGCAAAAGATGTCCGTAGTGTCTACCTTTCATTGAGGGGCATGGCATTATTCTAGTTTTATGTTTATTTTACCTTTGGGAGGTGACTGTGGGAACTAATCCTTTCTATAGCTAATTAACATAGAATTTTATATTTTTTTCTGTTATTAAAAGGTTTTAAAGTTGAATTCTAGCATGCCTAAGTCCTGTTAATGTTAAAAGGGAAATCCTAGATAGAGTTATATCTTTGCAGAGAATAAGAAGCCACTATTTGGGTAAATAAAAATTTTACTGGAACATGGTCACACAATTTGATTTATGTATTGCCTAAAGAGAAAAAAATATGACCAGTAAAGTTTAAAATTGCTTTCAACTGACTATTTACAGAAAAAGATTGTGGACCCTGTGTCATTAGCTGTATGTTGATCAGTCTTAGATTAGAATCCTACTGCATGAATACTTGAAATCTCATTTAAGTATTCTCTGAGTTCCTAGAGTAAATCTAAACTTTTAAGTGGTTTTAAATAAAATAATACATTATATTTGCGAGTCCCCTTGGTTAAGAGATTTAAAGGACTTCTGCATGTTCTTTATTCATCTGTTCAACAAACCTGAAAGTATAAAATCCTTTTATTTTCACTTGTGGGAACATTTTAATAAGGAATATGCAGTTATATATTAAAGAAAAGGCTATGGGGCTAGTGTAACGGTACTAGAATCAGAAAAATTTTCAAATGATAAATCTTTTGAATTACCTCTAAACATTTAGCAAATATCTTCTTAAAATGGCAAGTCAATGTATATAAACTGGGAAGAAACAGGAATCGAGAAAATTGAATTTCTTTTTAAAATACATTAGCATTCGTGTTTTTACTCTTTTTTAGTATACTTTTTCTGCACAGTCTGAATGTAGTCAGTTTCTATTCTACCTATTGATACTTTCTTTATATTTCTGCAATAAAGCATCTATTATCTCCACAGGTACAATTTGTAATTGTCCAAAGCACTTATGTTACTCAGCCTCAAAAAACACCAACTGCGGTTTTTAACTTACTGTTTGCTCATGTTCTTGCGTTTATGACACTGTCATGATTACTTGACAAATCTACCAAAGTGAGGCACATCTGTTGGTTT
>PVIR01008957.1:11937-55010 GCA_004026965.1 Petromus typicus | reverse complement strand
AGGTCCCCTACTATGATTGTATTGGAGTTTATCTGGTTTTTCAAGTCCGTTAATATTTGCTTTATATAGTTGGGTGCATTAGAATTTGGAGCATAGATATTTAAGATTGTGATTTCTGTCTCTTGGATTTTTCCCTGGACTAAAAGATAGTGTCCATCTTTATCTCTCTTTATCAGTTTTGGCTTGAAGTCTATTTTGTCTGCAAAGAAAATTGCCACTCCTGCTTTCTTGCTGTTTCCTGTCGCATGGAGTACTGTTTTTCATGCCTTTACTTTCAGTCCATGGGTTTCTTTCTGAATTAGGTGTGTTTCTTGTATGCAGCATATTGGAGGATCTTGCTTTTTGATCTACTCTACCAGTCTGTATCTCTTAATTGGCACGTTGAGTCCATTGACATTAATGGTTATGACTGATATGGGTAAATTTAGTTCTGACATGTTTTCCCGTTCTTGGCTGTGTTATTCTACTTTTGCCCTTTCCCCATCAGTTTCTTGTTTGGTCCCATGGGTTGACTCCATTAGGTCTCATGGGTTTGTCACTTTCCTGATTTTTCTCCAAGATATTCTTTAAAATGTTTTAGAGCACAGGTTTTGTATTTGTGAAGTTTTTCAGGTGTTCTTTGTCATGAAAGTATCTTATTTCCCCATCAATTTTGAAGGATAGTTTTGCAGGATACATGAGTCTGGGTTGGAAGTTGTTTTCCTTTAGGACTTGGAAGACTTCACTCCAGGCTCTTCTTGTATTGAATGTTTGAGTTGAGAAGTCCACTGTGATCCTGATGGGCTTCCCTTGGAATGTAACTGTTTTCTTTTCTCTGGCTGCTTTCAGTATTTCATTCTTTTTTGGATATCTGGAACTTTTATGATGATATGCCTAGGTGTAGATTTTTTTTATTTCATGGGCCTGTGACGTTCTGTATGCTTCATATATTTGTATGTCCAATTCTTTACCTTTTTCTGTGAAGTTTTCTGCCATTATCTGTGTGAATAGCTTTTTGATGTCTTTAGCATTGTCTCCTGCTTACTCAGTGACTCCAATCAATCTTATGTTATTCTTCTTTGAATCATCTAGGAGCTGTTGGATTGACTTTTCATTATTGCTTGCTTTTGTCCATAGATTATGCCTTTCCAGTTCATTGGTTTAGATCCTGTCTTCTAGATCTGAAATTCGGTCTTCTGCCAAATTTCATTCTATTGCACAAACTTTAATTTTCTTTCTTGGTTTCCTGGGCTTCTGCTTGTAGGTGTTTAAAAGGTTCCATTGCTTTTGCCATCTTGGATTCTATCAACTCAATGATTTCTGTTTGGCTTTATTAATCATTATGTTGACAGTGTCCAATATCTCTGCTTTCATCTCAGAGATCAGTTCTGATTTCCATTTTACTAGATCTGCTTTCGTTACTATTTCTGAGGACCCTGTAGACTGGCCTTTCAACTTCTCTATTTCCTTTCCCCCTGTGTTACCTTGAGGTGCGTATCTTTGTATCTGAGACTTTGAGTGTTTCCTCATCTCTGAGATTTTGTCCTTGCTGTTGTTTTTGGCTCTGTACCTGCCCTGTTTTCTGGCAATGTTTGTTGCAAGTCTCTTTCCTCCTAATAGTTAGGAACCTTAAAATATCAGTGTCTCTTGGGTTGTTCTTCACAGTCTGTACTGGGACCTAAAGAAAAATCCCTAGTTCTGGCGTACCATATGAAGCACTCAATCAATACAGTCAGAACACCTTCTCCTGTCTGCTTTAGCAGCAGGAGGGCTCTGGCTCCTGCACTACTATAATGGTGCTGCCTAAAGTTCCAGTGGGCCCAGCTGCTCACCAAGACAGAGTCTCTGGGCTCAGTTGTCCAGTCAGCCTGGAGACCAGTAGGCTGTATGCCCTGTGCAGCTGCAGTGGTATTGACTGATGTTCCAACAGGCCCACCTACTCACCAATACAAGGTCACTGGATGTGCTTCTGCAGTTGAGGTGGAGAAAGTCAGACTCTGACCTGCTAAACTCAATCCCTGGGCGCTCTTCTGGCGTAACCCTGGAGGCCAGCAAACTCCAACCCCAGCACGGATTCGATGGCGCAGATGCCATTTCCAAAGCTACCTGCTGCTAAACTCAGTCCCTTGGTGCTCTTACGGCATGGGCCTGGAGGCCAGCAAGCTCCAACCCCAGCGTGGGTCCGATGATGCAGATACCATTTCCAAAGTCACCTGCTGCTAACCTCAGTCCCTGGGTGCTCTTCTGGCGTGGGCCTGGAGGCCAGTAAGCTCTAACCCTGGCACGGATTCAGTGGTGATATCACAGGTTCCAAAGCCACCCGCTGCTAGACTCAGTCCCTGGGTGCTCTTCCGGCGTGGGCCTGGAGGCCAGTAAGCTCCAACCCCGGAGCGGATTCGATGGTGCAGTCGCCGGTTCCAAAGCCGCCCACTGCTAAACTCAGTCCCTGGGAGCGCTTCTGGCCTGTTTTTTGTTTTTTTAATAGAGTGGAGTATCACTCTACCATAAAGAATGATAAGTTTGAGTCATTTATACTCAAGTGGACGTATGTTAAGGACGTACTCATAAGTGAAATAAATAGGTCACAGATGTGTAAATACTGTATCTTTTCTTTGCTATGAGAAATTGAAGATATAAATGAGATCTAGAGTGTATGATAGATACTGTGAAACAGAAAATATTCAAATGGTAAAAGGGGATATGGGTCTATAATGTGGGGGGAAATATATTTAATAAAGGAAACAAACCTTATGTATATGGAGGGTGGGGTGGGCAGTGAAATGGGAAAAAAATGAGAAGTCATGTCACCTACTGGTACAAATTTTTAATGTTTATTGTGATCATGGTGCATTTATAAAATGTACCAATAAAATCAATTATTTAAAAAAATTTTAAAAAGACAAAAACAAAACAACAGCAACAATAGCAACAACAACAACAAACAATTTTTTAATAAATTCCAGCTGAGAGGCTGAAGCAGGAGGATCTTTATAAGTCTGAGACCAACTTTTTTTTTTTTTTTTTTTAGGTTTTTGGAGACAGGGTCTAGCTTTGTGGTTCAGGCTGGCCCTGAGCTCAGCCTCAAACTCACATCACAATCCTCCTGCCTCTGCCTCCCGAGTGCTGGGATTACAGGCGTGAGCCACCACGCCCGGCACTGTGGTATGTAGTACTGGTTGCTGCTGGGTGTGGGTCTCCACACCCAGTATTGTTATGTGGTCACTGGGGAATTGAACCCGGGTCCTTGCACTTGCAAGACAGGCGCCGGAACCACTGAGTTAACTCCCTGGCCCTGAGACCAACTTTTATGACACTGGATTGATACAACATTTCATGCACTGAGGCAGTCAGAAGAGCTGGGGTAACAATTCTAATATCACACATGGTAACCTTCAAGTTAATATGGATTATGAAAGACCAAGAAGATCACTACATAAGAGTTAAATGAACAATGAGAAAAAAATGACATTGGTAAGCATATATATGCCAAATATTAAAGCACCTACATTCATAAAACAATAACTACTGAAATTAAACCAACATAATCATAGCAGGGTAATTTAACACCCCACATTTGCAGAGAGACAGATCAAGTAAACAATAACTAATAAAGAACTTTCAGAGCTGAAGCATAAATTTGAACACATAGACTAAATCTAACTTACATAATACAAACAAGCAAAATAATCCAAACAAGGGGAATACTGCTCCCAACTTGCTTGATAGCCAAAACATGAGTTCATGTTCCCTAAAACCAAAGAAAGAATTTGAGGAACAGTGGGGGATAAGAGTAAGAAGAGTTTACTGAAAGGTAGCTTCTGTCTTAGAGAGACTGAAGAGGGACCAGAAAATGCCTTTCCCAGTCACCCTGCTTCTCAAAGGTATTTTATTGGGCAAAATCACTAAGTGAGGTAGGTTCAAGGTGGGACAAAACTACTATCAATTAATAAGATTACAAGTTCTGTCCCTCAGGTAGCATTGACTCAATGGGAAATCACGAGGCAAGAGAAGACTGTGATCAGCCAATAAGACAGTAGCAAATATAGTCACTTAGGTAATATTTATTAAATGGCAATACAATGGGGCACTGGTCTCTTAACGAGCATACATAACAAGGAACAAGGACTTCCCCTGGAAAGGATGGGACGATCAAGTTTGGTCCCTACTCAAAGTGATTGATACCTATTTAGAATATAGCTCACTGCACTTCAAAGGGAAGTATGTAACTATAGTACTTTTCCTCTTTTTATAATGCTGATCTTTGGTCACTGTATCTGGATTGTCTTTCATATTGATTCCTGGAGGGCTGACCCTCTCTAACTGCCTACAAGACATCTGATAAGTTTAGCTTTCGAAAATTAGTGGCTATATACAGAGTATTTTACACCTCTACAACAGAATACATATTGTTTTCTAACACACTAATTCCCAAAGATTTCTTAAGTAAATAAAAAAATTGAAATCATCCCATGCATACTGTCTGATGCTGTGAAAAAAACAAAAGTTAATAATAGAAGACACTTAGTAAAGGCAAAACATCCTGGGAAATTAGCAACATACTTCTAAACAACCAACGGGTCACATAAGGAATTTAAAAGTTGCCAGAAGTTAATGAAAATGAACCTATAACTCAATAAAACCTCTAAAACAATATGAAAGCAGTCCTATGTGGAATATTCACCATAATCAGTGCTCACACTAGGAAAAGACATCAAGTCTGAACTTTATGAGAAATCTAAAGATACTGGAGAAACAATAACAAACCAGTATTAAACTGAAATTAGAGAGGAAAACTATGAAGGTAAGAGTGGGAATCAATGAAATTGAGACTAAAAACTTGTTTAAAAAGTCAATGATTTGAAGAGCTGATTCTTCAAAAGAAATAAAACAGAGAAGCTTTTAGTAAGACACCAAGAGAAAGAGAAAGCACTCATATCAATTCAATTAAAAGTAGTAAAGGTGAAATCACAACAGATATTGCTGAAATCCAGAATATAGTAACTACTTCAAAAATTATGCTCCAACAAATCAGCAGATTTCAAAGAAAGGCACAGATTTGTAGGTACATATGAACTTTCAAAATTAAACCGATAAGTCATAAATGTACTTAACAACTCAATCACTAGCAATGAAACTGAGTCATAAAGAATCTACCAACTAAAAAGAGCCGAGTACTTGAGGGATTCACTGCTGAATTCTACAAAATCTTTAAAGATCTTGTATCACTGTACTCCTCCAGTTGTTCAAAAAATTGAGATAGAGTGCCCCAAAATCTGTTTATAAAAGTCAGTGTCATCTTGATTTTAAAACCATATAAAGATCCAAGTAAAAATGAGAATTATATGCTAATCATTTGAATAAAGATAGATATAAAAATTCTCAACAAGATATTCGCAAATAGAATACATCACATTATCAAAAAGATAATACATCCTAGTCAAGTAGATTTCATCCCAGATACTCAATATACATAAATCAACAAATGTAGTACATCACCTAAACAGGAGCAAGATAAAAAAAATCCACATGGGCCAGGAATTTAGCTCAGTGGTTCCAGTGCCTGTCTTGCAAGCGCAAGGGCCCAGGATTCAATCCCTAGAAACCACATACAATAATACTGGGTGTGAGGTCTCATGCTCACCAGCAATCAGAGCCATATACCACAGTGCTGGGCATGGTGGTTCACGCCTGTAATCCCAGAACTCGGAAGGTGGAGGCAGGAGGATTGCTGTGAGTTTGAGGCTGAGCTCAGGGCCAGGCTGAACTACAAAGTGAGACTCTGTCTCAGACAACAACAACAAAAAATCTGTATGATTATACCCATGATCAAAAGCCATGATAACAAACCCTAAAGAAAACAAGTATAGAAGGACCATACCTGAAGATAATATATATTTATGATAAACCCATACCCAACATCATACCAAATTGAAAGAAACTAAAAGCATTCCCTCTATGTTTTGAAACAAGATAATGATTTCCATTATCACCTCTGATATTCAGTAAAGTTCTGGAAACATTAGCCAGAGCAATTAGACAAGACAAAGAAATAAAAGGGATAAGAATAGGAAAGGAAGAACTCAAGTTATCATTATTTTTTGAGGACTTGATACTCTTCATGGGAGACTCAAAGAACACCAAAATCTCTTACAGTTAATAACACACTTCAACAAAGTAGCATGATATGAGATTAACACACACAACTCATTAGTATTTGTGTGACCAATAATGAACAGGATGAGCAAGAAAATTTTTTTGTGTGATTCCAGTTTAATATACTTCCAAGACAAAGTATGATTATATTTATATAAATATACAATATGTAAATGTGAGTTTGCAAATTTTAATTAATAACTATTTCACCTCAGAGACCAAAAAAAAAAAAAATGATCAGAAAACTATACAAGCTATAACAACTCACCACAACAGGACCCCTTTCTCACCATACTGTTAGTAATAATAATATTACTAATTAAAGGAGTTAAAATAGCCATAGTCTTCTATAATTTTTCTGTTAAAATCATCTCATAAATTTAAAATGCTATTATTAGTTCCTAAGACTAATATAAATCCACCCCATTTTTACAATTAAAATGATTAATTTAGAAGCTCAGGACATCATGATGAAAGAATACAAATATTGTAGTAGCAAGGACTTAATCAGTTAAGAATCAGTTTTCTTGTAAAATATTCTAAAGCCAAGTAAAATATTGAGTCTTATAGCATACCTCTAATATATGACTAAGGAACAGTTACATAGAGGCCTACCACACATTGGTTTGTCTGTTTAGAAAAGTGGACATTTGTAAATGAAGAAAGAGGGACAATTCACACAGAGAGAACAGGTACAGGAGAAAATATTGTACACAATAATTTTCACATAGATTAATGTGGATTAACACTTTTTACTACAGAAGCTGTACAGTGAGATACACAATGGACCAGGGCTTCGTGGAGTTACTGAGATGACGTGTAGAGAAAGAACTGGGGAAGGTAACCTCAGGAGGGAGCCATGTGTCTAGGTCTGGAGACCAGATGCTGGGAGGCCTCCTGTTTCCTGCCGACTTTCTGGTGATTGTGCTTGTTTATCCAGAGTGTCCTGCCTTCAAGAGCAGCTGGAAGGTCAGCATCTCTACAGATCTATTCTCTAATGGATGTCATATTTGGAAAAGTGATGCAGTATCATATCAGGCTGTAGCTCGATATGTATGTTTCAACTAAATTGGATGCAAAATTTCAGGCATTGTGCCTGGGTGCTCCTTTCTCATCTATGCCCTTGATGATGGGACCAGAGGGTAGCAGCCTCCTCAGCACCCAGCTCCACTGTGGTGAGGAGGACAAGAGCTGCCTAGCTCATATGTGAAGGATCAGAGAAGAGCAGGGAAGGATATTTTGAAAGTAAGTCTGTTCACACTCACTTCAAGAAAAATGAACTATCTAGGAATGAGCTTACTTATGGAATTGAAAGACCTCTGTATAGAAAAATCAAGTAGATTAAAGAAGGAGATTGAACAGGATATAAGAAAATGGAAAGTTTTCCTTTGTTCCTAGATAGGCAGAACCAATATCATCAAAATGACCATACTTTCAACTGTTATGTGGACTTAATGCAGTCTTAATCAAAATACCAATAGCATACTTTCCAGATCTAGATAAAAAAATCCTAAAATTCATGTGGAATTGAAAAAGACTCAGAATGGTGAAAATAATCTAGGCAATAAGTGTATAGCAGATAGGAAAAATACTTGACTTGCAGCTGTACTACAAAGCAATATTGGTAAACATGGTGTGGTACTAGAACTACAACAGACATGTGGATCAGTGGAACAGAGTGAAACATACAGATACCTGACTGGACATATTCAGTTATCTAATTTTTTATAAAAGGACCAAAAGCTTATTTTGGAAGAAAGCCTATTAAGCATGTGATGTTGGGAAAGCAGGTTATCTTTTGAATAAGTGCTAAACTGGGCCCTTATATTTTATAATATATATTAAATTAAAATCAAAATTGACATAAGATCTAAACATTAAAATAGAAAAAAATTAAACCTTCTTAAATGTAAAATAGGCAATAGATATATATATATATATCTTATATATATATGTTATATATATAACATATAAATACATATATATATCTTATATATATATAAATACAAATATTTATATATATATAAATACAAATATTTATATATATATAAATACAAATCTTATATATATATATATATACAAATATTTATAGCAGTAAGTAATATACCTGAAGATATTGATGTAGCAACGGATATTCTAAACAGAACCTCAGTCTCCCAAGAAACAGCTACAAGAATTAAGAAATGGAGTTATATCAGACTAAAATCTACTGTGCAGTAAAGGAATTAATCATTAGAGTGAAGTTACAATCTACAGCATGAGAAAAAATTGCCAGCTACTCCTCAGACAGAGGACTATACAGAGAATATGCAAAGAAGTCAAAAAGTTTATACTACCTAAAATTAAAGAGTTAGTCAATGAGTGGACAAGAGAAATGGACATACACTTATCAGAAGAAGAAATACAAATGGTCAACAAATATATGAAAAAATGTTCAACTTGTCCAGGAAGAATATAAATTAAAGTAACACTAACATTCTATCTTACTCTGGAAAGAATAGTAATTATTTAGGAATCAAACAATAATAAAAAATGGCATGGCTGTAATGACAAAAGCACTCTCCTTCACTGTTACTGAGAATATGAACTAGTACAACCATTATGGAAATCAGTATGGAGATTTTTGAAAGCACTGAAATAGAAAATTCTTTACGATCTAGTTAGATATCTTCCCAAAAGACTTTTAAGTCATTGTACTACAATAATGCATTAATACAAATATTTATAGCAGTACAATTTGTAATAGTTAAATCCTGGAATCAGCTTGTATACCCATCAACAGATGATTAGATAAATAACACACAATATCTATATATAATGGAATACTACTCAGCTATAGTGACAGATTGGAAGTATTTATAGATGTACATAGATAATATAATTTTGAATAAAATAAACCAGACAGACAAACTCAAATGGCATATGGTATCTCTTACTGGAATGGAGCAAAACACAGATAAAATGATGAAGGATGAATAGAAAGAGACAAGGAGATGGATCACTCTCAATAGGGAAGCGGTCCAAGGGAACAAGGCCAAGGGGGAGAAAGGGAAGGAGAAATGAGAGAAATAGAAATGTGCCTCGAGTAAGAACCTGATAACTCCAATTAACTTAAACAATATGTGCTATAACATGACCTACGATACAAGGGAAAAAAAACCCCAAAATGTGAACTAAGACAATAGTATGAACAACTAGGGAAATTTGGACAGGAAATAAAGAGGGGGAAGGGAGAGGGAAAGGTATCTGAGAAAAGAAACAAATTATAACATGTACATGTGACCAATCCTCAAGATGACTGTAAACTGTATCAATTGCTAACATGTATGAATCAAATCAAAAAGTATAACTTCTGAAAAATTACAACAGCAAAAAGTGTTATCAAATGTGTGCTCTGTGCCAGACAATGTACAAGGCATAGAGGATAAACCAGTGATGACATACAGGATATTTGAATTGGTATAACATGAACATCCTACATCTCCTTCAATGAGAACTTATGAAATCTAGCTGATTTTAGCAGTATTTACAGACTAGATGTCAGTCCTACATAGAGATGTGGACAGTAACTTTGTGTAACTGACATTTGTAAGAAAAGTATATGTTTAGAGCTAAAATATCTCAAGGTAAAGACATTCCACATAAAGTTATGATACAAAAATAAACTTCTGAACAGTAAATATATAGAGTTAGTTTAACCAGTTTGATTATTTTGAAAAATTTCTATCTGATTCCTTGCATTTTATACTAAGCTACCATTTCTGGCCCTCACATTCTGTTTCTATTGACCTACTGTCATTGACCTTAGCCACCATCCAAAGCAATTCTCTCCATAGAATGGATCTATTTGCTCTCTGTTTATTTCCATTATAAGCTTTGCATATGCTAGGTTCAAATGCTTTCCAAATTTAATTTGAGCCATGTGACAGATTCATCAATATTTAGCAGGATTAGAAGCTGTGTTGTGCGAGTTGTTATTTCAGTTTGGGGTTTGGGTTTTAAAAGAGGCAGAAAAGTGAGGTTGCAGAGGAGAGAAAGAAAATGAGATGGGGGAGAGAGAGAGAGACAGACAGACAGACAGTGACAGAAAGAAACAAGAGTGACAAGTTTACTAATAGCTAGTAAGAGGGTTTTTTTTGTTTGTTTGTTTGTTTTTTAGGTCAAGTTGGTTTTATTTCAAACTTCTTGGTAATTACACTTTTGCATAATCAATGAGATCACCTTTGTAGTAAATCCTTTTTGCTTATTAAAATGTCTGAAAATGCCAGATTGACCATTTTTCAGGCTGCATTTTAATCACTTTTAATCAAATATAATTTTTCACATCACTCATTATAAGTACTATCTTTTACATGAAGAGCATTTTAAATCACTGAACACTGGTGAAATAAAATATGTTATTGAAATACTAAGGAAGATCAGGTTTTTCAAAGTACCAACTATAAAATCATATTATTGTCTAAGACTTTTCTTTAAAACAAAAAATTACATTTTCTTTTCTAAAGAAAACTGTATAAAGAACTTTTAACCCATAAAAATCTTTTTAAAAATTAACTAAATGCAACTACATTTATAGAAGAGAAATATTAATTGTTTTATCTCATTATTTATTCTATGTATAAAATTATGCTTTGTATATAATTTTGTGTCCCTATTTTAGTTTACCATATACTGAACACTTTCACTTATCCCCAAATATATTGCTGTAATAAAATTTTAGTTATTCTCTCATGTTATGATACAGGGATGCACCACAGTTTATTTTATAATTTCTGTACTGTATTTTGCTGATTTCATTTGTGGGAAATTTTTGACAATGCTACCACAAGTTTATCTTTACTTTCCATCATTAATGATTGTATGCCAATCTGTATTTGCAATTATTGGATCAAGTATATAATATTTATGTTTTTGTATATTTTGTTATCTACAAAGATTATACTTACATTCACAGCCACCAACAAAATATACACGAATATTTATCTTATTGAATTCTCATCAGAATTGAATATTGCCACAGGGGAGATGGCAATCATTTTTGTATTTTTTAAAGTGACAGATCAGGTGTACAGAAAGATCCCTCCATTAAAATAATAAGCTGAGATGAAAATATTTTTATATCTATTTTAATATGTCTGTAAGCTTAAGAATAATTATCCAGTAACAAAATGGCCCTGTGGGGAGAAAGAGACCCCCCTCCACTGTTGGTGGGAATGTAAACTGGTGTGACCACTGTGGAGATCAGTGTGCAGATTCCTCAGAATAATTTGGGTTAGAGGTCCCATTGACCATGCTATTTCCCTGCTGGGTATATACACGAAATAATTAAAAGACTCATATCACAGCAACATATTTGCAGTCATATTTATAGTATCTCAGTTTGTGATAGCTAAATCTTGGAAACAGCCCAAATTTCCTTCAACAGGAGACTGGATAAAGAATACGTATTTTTTAAAAAATAAAATTGAGTATTATTCTGATATAAAGAATGATAAATTTGAGTAATTAATACTCAAATAGATGTGCTTTGTGGACATATTCATAAGTGAAATACATAGCACACTGATGTTTTTAAAAAACCCATATCACTTCTCTAGTATGATAAACTGAAGGTGTAAATGAGTTCCAAACTGTATGGTAGGTACTGTGAAATTGGAAGAAATTGTTCAAAAGGGAAAGGGAAAGCAGGAGTAGGAGACAGTAAAGAAGGGAAAGAAAAAAAATTGATGGTAAAAAGGGAAATAAAGCTTATGCATATTGAGATGGTGAGGTGTAGGGAGGGCAGAGGAAAGGGGAAAATGAGAATTAAGATGTGTCATGTACAGGTACAAAGTCTTAATGATAAATGTGATCATAATGTATATATAAAATATACCAATAAAATCGATTTAAAAATACAAGAGTTACCTGGGAAAAAATAAAAGGTAAAGATTCAAAAGGGCTAAGCAGCTCTCTGAAGTCAGCTTTTAATTTAAGAGTACTTGGTGAACATATACAAACTTAAATCTTGCTTTTCACATTCTTGTGATTCAAGGAATAGGAGAAAAAACTTACAGTTCACTTATGGTGAAGAAGCTAGCATGGGACACTTTCTGAAAGCTTGTGCCCCCAAAAGTCACACTAGAGGTTAAATTTTAGCTGGAAACAATTCTATTTTCATCCAGGAGACAGCATAGAAAACTACCCCCGTCTTTGAGTGTGGACATGGGGAAGAGCTGTAAGGCATTCTCTCCATAATATTTGCCAGTTATGGCACGGTTCTTAAGTATGGGTTCAAAAAGCCTAAAACAGAATATTTTGTTTAAAGCCAATCCAGATTCTTGGTTCTTCTGCAAAGTTTGTAGAACAAAACTCAATTTATTTTTGAGATAATTTTTTCACAAGACCAAGATAATTCCCATTGATAAAGGAGAAGGAAAAAAACAATCAAGGTCATAAAAATGAATGAGAAGAGGAAGGAATAATAAACAACAGAATATGACGCACAAATTTTTATCTTTGAGACTACTAGACTTAGAATATAAAATAAGCATAATTTTTCCTTCCCTTCTTAAAAGAAGGAAAAAAGAAAAACAAACACAAAGCTTTTGTAAATGGGGATGGGGAAAAATAACTGCAATGTATCCTGTACAGGTACAAATGTGAAAGAGGAATGTGATTAAAATGTATTACTAAAATGGACCAATAAACTTAAAGAGAAAAATAAGAGTATTTAATTTAGATCAATTTATTAATGAGAAAATGAAAAATATGAGAAAAGAATAAGCAAACATGAAAATAAACCATAGAGAACTTCTAGAAAAAAGAACATATCGTAATTAAAATTTGAAACTTAATGGATAGTTTAACAATACACTACACAGAATTAAATACTAATTTAGTAAACTAGTATATAGAATTGGAGAATATATGAAGGATATAGCTCAAAATATAGAAATCTGGAAGTAAAGAAGGGGATGTCAGTAGTTTTTGTAGAATAGGCTAACATCTAATACAACTTCAATCAGAGAGTGTAGAGCAGAGTTAGCAGAGAGGAGAAACTATGTGAAGACAAAATACTTGAATGGTTTGTAAAGCCTTCTGAAGGACCGAATTTTTGTGTGTTGTCAAATACATATTTTGAAATTATAACTCCCCAAATGATAGTACTAGGACATAAAGGCTTTGAGGATGTAATTTAGGTCATGGGTGTTCAACACTCGCGAGTGGGATTAATGCTTATGTAAATAATAACACAGAGACCTTTCTTCCCCTTTTTCTGCTATATTGGATTGAAATGAGAAGTGAAGTCACAGACTCAGAAGAGGAAGGACCTTCACTAGAGAAGATGCTGATGCTATGTTAACCACAGTCTTTCAGCCTCCAGGGTAGTGTGAAACGTACTTCTGTGGTTTATAGATCATCTTTCTGTGATACTTTGTTCTAGCATCTCAAACTGACCAAGATACTATTAAGACACAAATTATATTAGTGAGTTTTCTGGTCACTGGGACAAAACACACTTCCAAATTAATGGCTATTCAGTTATGGTGATGCTACTAGACTTAAGTATATACATTTTCCTAATGAGAAATATCTAAAATATGTGAAGCAGGCACTGGGAGTATTGCATGAAGAGGTAGACAGTTCACCAATGATAACTCTAGCCTTTGATACTTTATTTTCCACAAAAGATAAAATAGCTGCACAGAAGATCGAGCAGGAGATAGAATACATGAACAACACTATAAATCCCTTAGGCCCCATAATCATCTAAAGAATACTCTGAAGAGCAGAGTACATAATTTTCTTAAATATTGTGAAAAAATTACAGCACAGACCACATGTCATCCTTTAAAATAACTATTACTATATCAAAATTTTTAGAATAATACAATGCATATTTGCTGATAGCAATGGGAAAATATTGTGAATGAATAAAAAAACTGTATTTCTAAGTAACCAATGGGCTAAAAAATTACAAACATAGGGCCAGGGAGTTAGCTCAGTGGTTCCGGCGCCTGTTTCGCAAGCGCAAGGACCCAGGTTCGATTCCCCGGTAACCGCATAACAATACTGGGTGTGGAGACCCACACCCAGCAGCAACCAGTACCACATACCACAGTGCCGGGCGTGGTGGCTCACGCCTGTAATCCCAGCACTCGGGAGGCAGAGGCAGGAGGATTGTGATGTGAGTTGGAGGCTGAGCTCAAGGCCAGCCTGAACCACAAAAGCGAGACCCTGTCTCCAAAAACCTAAAAAAAAACAAAAAACAAAAAAAAATTACAAACATAATCAGAAAATCTCTGAAGAGAATGAAAATAAAAACACAACTGTATCAGTCAGTTTTTACCAGAGAAGCAGATATAACATAAGATATACAAATACATGTGAATTTACAAGATTGGTTTGCAGTGACCACGAACAGAGTTGGATGAGGAAAAGTCCAGAGGGTTTGTCTGTGCTCTGGAGACTGAAGAATTTAGTTGAAGGTCTGGAGCTCACTGCAGTATTCCATGAAATCTATGTTAGAAGGCCAATGAGTATGTGATGGAAGGCTGAAAAGTCTACACCAAAAGGTTGAAGGATCTTCGCTAGAAGCTGAAGAGTCTGTACGGGAAGCCAGGAGATGACATCCAAGGTGAAGGCAAAGATTGGAGAACAGAAGTGTATCTGTCTTTACTTATTTCCCCTCAATACCATCCAGGCATTGAGCTGCCCTACGAGGATCTCCCACATTCTAGGGTGTGGAATTTCTGAGCCAATTTAGATAATTTTATCTTAATTCAACTTCTCAAATCAACCATCATAATCCACTTCCTGTCAACTTGACAACCAGACTAGTGTCTGGATACAAAGACAAGCTCCTAATTATGCCTGACATGCTACAACTGACTTGTATACAAACAGAAATGCACTACTTCCCTCTCCAGAATAGAAGGTAAATTTTTTTTGGGTGATGATTACTCTTAACATTTCATAATTTGAACATTTTAATATATGTTTAACAATCCTTAAGAACTAGTATTAGGTCTGTTTACATTATATTTCACTAGAACCACACTAGGAGAAAAATAGTACAATTATAATCCTCTTTTTTGTAGCTGGTCACAAAGTCATAGCTGGTTCTTAGTACTACTAGCTTCTACTACCTGTTCTGCATCCCCTTGGCCCTCACCAAGCACCTCAGCAGGTTTTGGTTCTTTCTGTGGTGGAGTGATCCATAGCTTTATCCCTGAAGGCTCTGGACCATTTGTCATTCTGCCCGGATTAGACTATTGTAGGTTCCCACTGACTTTAATAACAGGGCATAGTAATAGTAAGATGTGCTCCTGGGGGAGCTCATACTGTCATGCTTTCCAAGTATATTCTTCATTTCCATTGTGCAGTAATTGTCCAATTTCCCCTCGATAGTCATTGTCTAGCTCAATTACCCCTAAGAACATTGTGTTTCCTTTGTTTTTTAAACCTTGTTTCCACAGAGAAATGAGGAGATCAAAATTATTAGGAGGATATTTTAGCTTCCAGTTCAATGATGTCATTGTGCTTCCTTGTGCAAGCCTTCCCTCATTTTGAAACAGACTTATAAGCCAGCAGAACATAAGACCAAGGAGATAATAATTGTTGAGGGTAATGTTGAGTGATGCCATTCCCACTTCTGTTCCTTCATTACTGGACCGGTGGATCCTGGCTATTGGAGACAAAGTAATACACAGTGAACTGCGATTCAAGGCATATATAGCATTTTGAAGAACTTTGTCCCCGCCCTGATAGCTATTGCCAACAAGCTGGCATGATGTAGGGGTCTTCGAAAGACCCTTTCTCCTTTCAATCAACTCAACTAGTTCTGGATGGTGAGGAACATGATAAGACCAGTGAATTCCATGATCATGAGCCCATTGTCTCATTTGTTTGGCCATAAAATGTGTTCCTTGGTCAGAGAAAATGCTATGTGACATTCTATGACAGTGGATTAGGTATTAGGTGAGTCAATGGATGGTAGTTTTGGCAGAAGTATTACATTCAGGGAAGGCTAATCCATATCTAGAATACATTTCTATGCCATTCCACCTGCCATTACGTAGCAAGTTGTTCTCCCTGGGTAATGGTGCCATATTGAATATTCAGTGTTGATCTCTGCTGCTGGCACACTGAGCATTCAGCAGTGGCTGGTGCTAAATCATTCTTAGTGAGTGCCACCATGACCACTGTGTTCATGACCCTATTGGGCAATGATGGGGTGGTTGAAAGGAGATTGGTCATTATCCACAGAATGGGTCATCTTATACACTCGATTGTTAGAGTCCTCTTCTGCTGAAGTTATCTTTTCATGAGTGTTTGCATGGGAAACACACATTTTTTAAAAACATACTTTGCCCATATGGAGATGTCTACACATGTATCTCTTCCCCAAATATTTTTGTCACCAATTTTCCAGCTAAGCTCCTTCCAAATTCCTAACCATCTGGCCAGACCTCTGGCCACTCGAATATGAGAGATTGGCCATTCCAATCTTTCAATTATTTTCACTTTTGTTTCCATGATTATTCCTTCTCCTTCTAGAAGTCCCTCCACATCAACATTGCTTTTCCTCTTGCTTCCAGGCTGAGCACAGTCCTACTGTACACTGTCACACTGCACAGTGAGCACGCAGCAGCACAGCTGTGACAGTGTCTGGTAGACATCTGAGCTACTTTCACAATTTGCTTCCATCTATAAATGCTCCGAATGCAAAGTCCATTAGTATCTGTCAAAGTTCACAACTTGAATGTGGATAAGTTGGGCCTTATTATATTGGTTCTGCTTATCCAGCAACAGGGAAAATGTTTCCATTCTCTGATGTCCTCTTTGATCTTATTTTTCAAAGAAATATGTTTTTAACATTATATGTTCTCACTTCCTTAATTCAGTTAATTCTTATATATTTAATTTTTCTTGATGCTAATGTACTGTGAATGGTAATGTTTTC
Source organism: Petromus typicus (assembly GCA_004026965.1). NCBI lineage: Eukaryota > Metazoa > Chordata > Mammalia > Rodentia > Petromuridae > Petromus > Petromus typicus. The sequence continues at coordinate 37,930 of PVIR01008957.1, read as the reverse complement.
CTGATTTCTTTCTTGGTATGTTTATTATTGCTGTACAGGAACTATTCATTTTTGCATGTTGGTTTTGTATTCTGCTACTATGCTAAATTTGATCAAAAATTCTCTGAATCTTTGGCAGTTTTTTAAGTCTTTTCTGTAGAAGATCATCTCAGCTGCAAGTAATGATACTTTGACTTCTTTTTTTGCTCTACATAGTAATTTTATTTCTTCTTCTCGCCTATTCACTTGGGATGTTTTATGCAATACATTGAACAGAAGTAGTGATAGTGTACATCTTTGTCTTATTCCTAATTTTAGTAGGAAAACTGTTTTTCCCCATTTAATGTGGTGTTGGCAGTATATTATTTTTAGGTGTCATCTTTTCTTTTTTAAATTAAGGTGATTGGTACGTATACATCTTAGAAACAACCTAAATGCCCATCAACTGGTCAGTAGGTAAAGAAGATGTGCTTTTGTTTGTTTGTTTGTTAATAAAATAGAGCACTACTCAGCCATAAAGAATGATAAAATAGACACATTTATAGCTAAGTGGGTGCATATTAAGGCCATACTTGTAGGCAAAGTAAATAGGACACACGAATAAATACCAAATTGTTTCTCTTGTTTGAAATAGGGAAAGTGTAAATGAGACAATATATTATTCATAAATTCTTTTGTCATATTGACGTGAGGTTCTTTTATCTTTATTTTCTTCACTTTTAAAAAAATTGTAAATGGTTGAATAATATTGTACTTTATATAAAAAAACCACATCTTTCTCCAGTCTTCTACTGATGAGAAAGTAAAGGTGTAAATGAGGTCCAGAATGTATGTAGATATTGTGAAATAGGAAGAAAATGTTCAAAAAGAAAAAGCAAAGTGAGTAGGGAAAAATAAAGAAGGGAAAGAAAAATTTGATAGTAAAAAGGAAACAAAACTTATGTGTATAGGGGGTTGGGAGTACAGTGGGCAGGGGAAAGGGGAAAAATGAGAATCAATATACATAACATACAAGTACAGATTTTTAATGTTGAATATGATCACAGTGTATGTGTAAAATGTACCAATAAACTCAATTAAAAATCATTTGGTCCTGAAGAAAAGAAAAATTTTGTAAATGGATGTTGAATTTTGTGAAAGGATTTTTTTTGGAAGTATTGAAAGGATCATGTTATTTTTGTCCTTACTGTTGTGATTTTAAAAATTTTCACTACGTATTTGCTATACATAATGATTTCAGTCATTGTGAGGAATTGGTACTTGTATATTACACATCTTCATTATTTTATATCCTGTTTCCCTTTACTCTCTCCTTGCTTTCTCCATCTCTTGGTTCTTTCTACATTTACACAGTTTGTTTCCATGTATGTGGCATGATTTCCACATGTTGAACCATACTTCATCATAATGCATGATTATTTTGATTATTTGTGGCTTTCTGTTCACCAGTATCTTCTTGAAGGTTTTTGTATCTGTATTCATTAAAGAGATTGACCTATAATTTTTAAAATTTGTTTTAATTGGCACTTTTCTGTTTTTTAGACTGTTAATTTAAAATACTCTAATATATAAAAGATGGTAATGGGAAAATAGACATGCAAAAAGTGGAAAATAGAGAGATGATAACTCGTAAAAATCATTATCTTGGAATAGTGATATGTATCTATTGTTCCACCTACTAAAAAGGCAGAAATAGGAGAACTGCTTGAACCTAGGCATTTAAGACAAGCCTTGATAACATATAGCAAACATATTTCAAACAAGAACAACATAATAGAAAACGCACAGTATTGATTAAGGCTGGGGATTTAATTGAGTTACAAAGTGTGTTAGCATGTGCACAGCCCTTCAACCCCTAGCACAAAAAAGGCAGAAAAATAATAATAAGAAGAGAAAATAAACGTTATGTATAGGGGGTGGGGGTTTTAGGTTGGGCAGGGGAATGGGAAAAAATGAGAATTAAGTCTTGCCATATACTGCTACAAATTCTCCATGATGAGTGTGATCATGATGTGTATATATAGTGTACCAATAGAGACTCAAAAACAGATGCTAGAATTTGAAAAAATTATTATAACTTAAATAGGTAAATGCATTTAATAGTCTCATCAATAGCCTGAAAATGGAAAAATAAATAATTTATGAGTTTCAAGAAATGTCAACAGAAATTTCTTACAATGAATATAAGCGGTAAAAAAAGATATTTAGAAAGGTATAATAGACTATGTACAATCACTATTTTCCAACTGTGAAATGTGAAACATATGTGTAATTAGAAACTAGAAGAAAGAAAAAGGAATAAAAGAAATACTGACTGCAATATTGTCTGAGATTTCCTAATACAATTGTGACAAACAGCAGATCCAGGAAACACAGTATCATCTAGGATAAATAACAAAAAAATTACAACTAAATAAATTATATTGAACTTAAGAAAACGAATGAGAAAATTTTTAACAAAGTCCAAGACAGACAAGCATTTTACGTATAGAAAATACAAGAATTACAATGGTCTTTGTATTGGGTGGCAGGCCAGCAGGACGAAAGGCAAGTGTTTAGTGTTAAAAAGAAAACACAAATCTAAAATTCTGTGTTCAGAAAAACTATGTGTTTGGTGTTTCAAGGAGAGATTAAAATTTTGTCAAACCAACAAATATCGAAGGACTTCATTGCTAGTAGATCTACCTTACAAAAAATGTTAAAAGACAGTCTTCAGAAAGAAGTAAAATGATACTGATCAAAAACAAGATTTAATGTACAGAAGAGCATTGGAGAATGAAAAAGTAAACATTAAAATGAACATTTTATTTTTCTTATTCTTGACTCATATAAGATCACATTTATTCTAAAAATAATACCAACAATATAGTGGGTGTGTAGATCTTACAAAAACCTTAAATGAATTACAGAAAATTTATAGGTGATAAGAGGATAGAACTGGCAATTTACTGTATAATTTTATAAGAACAGAAATTGTACAAAGCGTGCTTTTAGGTGTCATTGGAATTAAATAGGAAACAAATGAGAAAAGATAGTTGGCAGATCTCAAACTCTGCGATCACATTATATAATGACATATGAGTAAAACAGGAAGTACAAAGAGAAATTTTAAAAAATACTTTGAACATAGAGCTAGCAGAACATCTTAGGGGTAGAGTGTCTATCATGCCTGTAGTCTTGGGTTTGGTCATACCAATACAATGATTAATTAGCTATATATGAAGATATAATTTATCAACTTCTGAAATACACTGAAAAAATATTTAGGGAAAAGTTTATAGCATTAATTCATATATCAGAAACAAGTAGATTTAAAATCAATAATCTAGGTTAAATTAATTAAATCAATTTTCTATGCAAGTAGCAGGGGAAAAAAAGCCATAACAGAAATTTCTTCCAGAAGATAAACACGGAGGAAATGCTTCTCACTTCATTCCATGAGGCCTGCATCATCACAATCCCAAGACTCAAGATGCTACAAGAAATAATAATTTTACATCAATATCTGTTATGATTATAGATGCAACATTTCTTAGGAAAATATTACTATATCATATTCAATGATGTATAGTCAAAATTATACACTACAACCAAGTGAAATTTATTCTAGGTACGCAAGGGTGATTCAACACTTGAGAATTAATTAATGTAATCCATCACACTGACAAGCTAAATACTAAGTCATGATCACATCAATAGATTTTTTTAAGAAAGCATTTGACAAAATCCACCTCCATTCATTTCTAAAACTCGAGAGAAACTGGGAATACAGAGTAACTTCCTTAAACTGATGAATAACATCTACAGAAAACCTACAAAGTACATTATTTTTGATAGTCAGAAACTACATACTTTTCTGCTGTGACCAGGGACTTTTCACAATTTTTATTCCACATTGTACCAGAAATTCTAGATAATATATTAAAACAAGAAAAGGCAGTGAAATATATACAAATGGGGGAAGAAGAAATAGAACAGGTTTCCTTTCACGATGACACAATTCTCCATCTACTAAATCCCAAGCAAAGAAGAAAAAACTCTGGAAATTAACGAGGAATTATGACAGAGCTCTAGTATATAAGATTAGGATGCAATATTCAATTGCTTTTCTTTACAGCAGCAATGAAGACTGGTATTTATCATGGTTTATAGCTAGATGTTCTCTCCAAAGCTTCAAGTATTCACGGGCTGAGCTTCGGGAGGTGATTCGGTCATTGGTACAATGCGTCAGTGGATTCATTCACTGATGAATTTCTAGGTAGATGCAATATTGGGAGGTGAAGCTGTTCAGAGCAGGAGGGTCACTACGGGGCAGCCTGGAAGGACGGATCTCTTTCCTTCGTCCCTTGATCTCTCCATCTTGTCCGACCTGTTATAAACGACTTTACTCTACCATGCTGCTCTGCTGTGCTTTGGACAACCCGCTGTGGACTGAGGCCAGTATTATTTCAGGAGTTAAAAAAATCTATATTCAGAAGAAGTTATTAGTCAGTAGCTCACTTTCTTACAATGATTTTTCTTTAGTTCTGATATTAATCCCTCAAAGACTGAAGTGGGAAGTGGTCTATTTTTAGAAGAGTTTATAAAGGATTAATTTTAATTCTTTAAATATGTGATAGAATTTACTAATGAGAGCACTGAACCTGAAATTTTCTTTGTGAAAAGGTTTTATGACCGTTAATTTTGATTTTTATTGCTGTATATCTACTTAGGGTTTGCATTTCTCACTGGTCCTTTTTAGACGTTTGTGAGTTTTTAAGTTAATAGACTATTTTTAGAACAGTTTTAGTTTTATAGGGAAATTGACTGGAAAACACGAGTTTCTTTGACAGGTTCCTCCTGTTTATATGAAGGTATGAATTTGAAGATTTTCTCCTTCATATTATACGCTCTATGAGTTTTGGCAAATGCTTATAGATATGCATCCACCATTAAAGTATAATGCAGGATAGATCCACTATTAATTTTCTAAAACTCTACTGTGCTTCTCATATTCATCCTTTTCTTCTGTGCTCCTAGTAACCATTGATCTTTTAACTAACTTCACAGTTCACCTTTTCTTGAATGTCAAATGGTTGGAATTATACACCATTTGGCCATTTTAGCTTGGCTTCTTTCACTTAGGATTATGCATTTAAGCTTTCTTTTCATGGCTTCAAAAATCAGTGATTTTTTGTCTCTAAATGATGTCCAATTTTATGATCTATCACAATTTGTTTGTGCATCTATTGAAGTACTATCTTGATTGACTAAAATTTGACATTTATAAACAGAGTTGCTATAAATATTTTTGTGCAGATTTTTGTGTGATGTCTTCAATTAATTTGGATGAATACTGAGAAACAAAAATTTTAAAATGATATAATACCAATATCTATATTATTGTAGCATTTAGTGCCATCAGTTTTTTGGATCTTGGTCATTCTAATAGGCTTACAGTAATGTAGACATGTTTTTGCACATGTACTTGTTAGTCATTTACTTTTTCCATTTGATAAATCTACAAGGTAGGATTTAATAAAAGACATATATAAACCTAGATGTCTCATACAAATAAATGTCCTTAATAAGGTTTTATTTTGGTTAGAAAAACGGATGTGATAGCACATATTTTTGGATAAAATTCACAGGGGTTGCAAAATATGATAAGCATAGAAATTTGCAATAAAGGGAAATGTATTTTGCCAGCAAAAGTACCATTCACCATTACAGAAAATGATGAGTATTTTCTTAAACTAGTTTTATTTGAGTAATTCTTCTGGTGCTTTGTCTACTAATAAGAAATCTAACTACATATTCTAAGATTTTTATGACTTTAATATCTTTTCATCCTTGATATATGAACAAAGAAATCTGGTTTTGTATCTATCCCTTTCTGTGCTACACTTCCCCAAGTAGATTTGACTAATATTTTAATTGATTTTACTGAGACATTTTATATAAACACTTTAATCACATTCAACATTGAGAATTTGTATTGGTACATGACATGGCTTTTTATAGTTTTATGAAGAAAATTAGTTGACTCCATTATAGTTACTAACATTGAGCAGAGGAGATGCAAATACATTTAGGTATCAAAAGTAGTCACCCCTCCCCTTGTCAGCATCTCACTCTGAACAGTCAGCAGGAATTAAATCCCCGGCATTTCTGTTATTTTGTTCTTTTTCCTCACATCACTGCCCACTCTTTCATTCCATATAACACTAAACCTTCTGTTTGTTTTGAATGTAAGCTACATCTCATGAACACTTCCACTCAAAAGATATATAAAAATGAACTACAGTATTCATTGTCAGCTCCATGCCAAGGATGATAAAGTTGTCTGAAAGCCAAAACTGGTCAGTGGACAGTCTAACCTACCTACCCTTTCTTATAGGATTGCAGATGAAAAATTCCTCCTCTGGCAGCTCGAAATCATTACCCATCTTTTTTTGTTGTTGTTGTTGTTTTATAGATTTCCAGAGAAAGCTTTTCAGACAAACTTGTACAGTTAATATTTAATGTGCCATAGACCATAGAATAAAATACTTTTTTTGTCTGACTTACTGTTCTAGCCTATTTCCAGTTAAATTTTCTCTGAGAGTGGCTACTACTCATGACATTCATTCACCTTCTGACAACTACTCTTTAAAAAGAGCACAATATTTACATGCTTCGCTGCAGTATTAAATTTCACCTGTCACTCACTTGGCCTCTGGGCAGCACTGGCTTAAATGGCTGCTCTTTCCAAGTTCGTACCTTTCTGCACTTGGTTCCCAGTATACTACATCATCTTGTGTTTTCATTTTTCCTTTCAAATGCAAGTTTGTTTTCATTTTTTTGTTTTTATTTGCATGTAATAAATGTACATATTTATTGAGTACAGTGTGGTTTGTTCTTTGGATTTTTGAGAGTCTCACTATGTAGTTCAGAATGTCCTTGAACTCACTATGTAGCCCAGACTGGCCTCAAACTTGTGGCAATCCTCCTGCCTCGGGCCCTCAGTGCAGGAACTATAGGCATTTGACACCCTACCTGGCTACAATCTTATATATATATATTATATATATATATATGTATATATGTATATATGTATATATATATGTATATATAATATATAGATATAATATATGGTATATATGTAATATATAGATATAGTAATGTTATATATATATGATGTGAAAGATCACATTTAAATGTTTAACATATACATCCTCTTATATGCACTTATTATTTGCTTTTAATCAGAAAGTTTGAAATTTCTCTTTTAGCTATTGTATTTATTCAACAAAAAATTATCAGCCATCTTAATGGTCAAAGCACCTCAGAACATATTCCTCTTATTTCTCTGTAACTTTATACACACTGAAGAATCTCTTCCTATCCTTTCCTTCCCTCTCTTCCTCACTCAACCCTGTATCCAGTCTTCTATTCTCTGAGGCTAATAATTGAACTACTTTAGATTACAAATTTGAGTGAGGTCAAGTGGCATTTACACATGTGTCTGGCTGGGGTTTTTTTTGTGTGTTTTCTGTTACCACATCAACTATTCCTTCTTAGTTTCATTTTGTAGATTATCTTTCTATAATCTATTCCCTACATGTTGGAGTTTCCCAGGGCTCTAGCCATAGAAATGTTTTCTTTCTCCTCTCTTTTCTCTTGCTTTATTTTCTTTCTTTTTTCTTTTGTTTTCTATAGTATTGGGGATTGAATACAAGGCCTCATGAATGCTAAGCAACAAGGTCACTCCTGAGCTACATCTCCATTCTCTGATTTTCTGCTTTATCTACATTTGTTGCATAGGTGATATTATCTCTTGGTTTTAAAGATCCTCCACAACTTACTGGTTCATAAATTTATGCATCTATCGTAGACCTGGTTTGTGAGCTCCAGGCTGATATATACCGTTCTCTATTTAGCAGCTTTAACTTAATATGCTCAACATTGTTCTCCTGAATTCACTGCCTTGCTTCAACTGCTCTTTTTCCAGTGCTTCCCATTGTAGTCAGTGAAACCACAATTCATCAGTTGGTTAGGCCAGAACTGAATAATTCTTCTCATAACCCAGATACAATATATTAGCAATTCCCATAAACTGCAGATTGTGCCTGAAATATTGACAATTGTATTGCTACCAATACTACTACCTCTGTCCAAGTTACCCCCATGATGCACCAGCAGTATATTTTTGGTTAGTTTTCCACTATTCGCTTTTCCTTCCTGACAGTTTTTTCTCCTCATATACCAAGATTAAAATTTATGCTATTCCCTGAAAATCATATTTGAAAGATCTAACTCCTGATGTAATGGTTTTTGGAAATAAGACCTTTGGAAAGTAATTAAGGTTATGAGGTCACAAAGACAAGAACTTTATAATGAGAGCACTGTCACTCAAGAAGATACACTGGAGAGATTAGTTCCTGTCTTCCTATGCACCTGTGTGAGCTGAGAAAGATCATGAGAAAACACAGCAGCATGATGGCTGCCTGCGACCTAAGAGCCCTGGCCAAATACTGAGTTGGTGCCTTGATTCTAGATTTCCAGTCTCCAAATGAAGGAGAAATAAATTTTTTTCTTAATGGATCCTGTGGTTATTGATATGACATCCAATGTAAAATCATATAGACATACTACACCAAAAATATATACATCAGAAAAAGAAAAAACATGTAAATATTTTAATACCGTATTTATTGAGACATCACAAGGATAATACAATTCACTTTTATTCTTTTACAATTACAAGAGGTGCTCGAACTGGTGGCCACTAACTTCCAGACATTTATTAGTACTGTCAACTGCTGAAGTATGTATACCTTTTAGCATGTGTAATGTGTTAATAAATGTCTATAATATACATAGTGATATCCTGCTCAGTGCTCTGAAATGGCTCTATCATACACAGAATAAAGTCCAAAGGCCCCATTATGACCTATCTGATTCTACATGAGCTGGATCCTTGCCTTTTCTCTGACATCATCTTTGTCCAGATTCCCCCTGGCTCGCCCCACTGTGATCACTGCAGCAATTTTATAGCTGAGAGGTTATCAAGCTCATCACTCATTTGTGGAATCCTTTTGCTTTTGAAGGAATTCACTTTCTACCTTTAAATTTTTCCCCTGGATCATCTTTCTAAAGGTGCTTTTCTACTTACAATAGACAAATTGCTGCCTCATTACTTTTTAGCATCTAATCCTGCTGAGTTGGTTCTTCATATACTTATCACTAGTTTATATTTTCTATCTCTTTTGGTGTAATTTACTATCCACTCACACTATATAGTAAGTCTCTTATGTGCAGGGACTATATCTCGTTTGCTCTTTTGTAATCTATCTCTTTTGCTCTTTTGCTATTGTACTCTTATACATGGTAAGTGTCGGACAAATATATATTAAATAAATTAATCTCATCATAGCTGCTTTCCATTTGGCTCTTTGTTTTTCATTTAGCTCTGAAAATCAAGGAAAAGATGATCTGGGGTGATTTAAAAAAAATCAAATAAGGAATATATTTAGGAACTGACTTTCAGTCTAATGGAATACAACCTTTAAAAAATTAATTTTTTCCAGAAAGGTAACTGCTTTTTGGTAGCTCTAGTAAAACATACCCCTTTTAACACTTAGATCTTTTTATATGGCTTGATGTTTAATTAAAATATTTGCTTGTGGTTTAATAGTCTTCAAAGTTTAAGATGAAGTAACAATATGATACCTGCAGAAGTGAATTGGGACATTATTCGACTTTCTGTTTGTGATCATCTTATAATTATCCCATGATTCATTCATTTAATAAATATCAAACAGTTGGAGCAAAAATTGTTCTGAGAAACAAAGCCTAACAAATGGCAATTTATATTCTGAGAAACTTGTGATCTTAAGGAATAGGCATAAAACAGGGTAATTTCTACAATACTTGATCAATGTTAAGATAAAAGTAAAAGTAGAATGTGAGATCCTAAAGGAAAATAATGTCTATAACTGTCTGGATCAGTCAGAAAATGGTTTAGCATTTGAACTGAGAGACTGAACGGTATGAATGACATATTTTCAGACAAAGCATGAAGAGAAAGTTTTCTGAATGGTGTGGTGTGTAAGGAAGTCATGAAGAGCTGTGTTATCATAAAAAGGAAATCATGGATGAGAAAACAGCATGTATAAAGGCACAGAATCACGTGAGATTTAAAAATACTGACTTGTTTGGATGAACACAATAATGTGAGTTTACTGGGAGATGTGGAAGATAAGGCTAAATTAGCCAACGAAGTTGATTGTGAGATTTCTAAAGTGGCTAATTAAGAGAATATGTCACTTTAAATTCAGTTCCCACAATTAACAGCTAATTATGAGTTATGAAAAAAAATCTGTTAAGTTAACCTAAACAGCAATCTATATGAGTTGACTTATTGCTCTCAGGGACATTAAATTTTAAGAGTAGAAATTTTGCTACAGACTAGATTTTGAGAAAATTTTAGAAAGCTTTCCTGACCTAAAAAATATATCATTATAGTCTCTGTCATGCTAACTCTCTATAGGAAAAAAATTTAAATTCCTTCTACAGCCTTATGTCTGAAAGGGAAAAGAAGAGTGAATTTTTTAGAATATGAAAGAATAATTTCTTTTGATTAGAATTTCAAATACCCAGAAGCAATAAAAAATAGTACGGTTTGAAAAACCTTTGATTAAAAAAAGGAATGCCAACAGTTGTTCTTTAATTGTCAAAGGAAAGATTATTACATAAAAGGAAAACACTTCATCTGTTCTGAGTAATGAAATCATTCTCCAGGGTAATTCACAGAGGTTATGTCCAAGGAGACAAGGGAGACCAGGCGACTCTGGCTGTGAGACTCAGTTCTATGGAATACAACCTTTTCTCAGAGGCCTCCTGCTGGGATAGATATTCTTTCACCAATCCGGGTTACTGATATGTATGAAGATTAACTTGTAATACATCCATTGGAACATTTAAGGCTTCTTAAATGTTCATTCTCTCATCACCAAACCAAAAAATATGGCTTTAAAAATAGAGCATGAAGAACGGTTTGTTTTATAAAGTAAAATGAAAATGCTTTGATATTAAAAATGAAGCAAATTGAGGGCTTTGTGCATTGTACAATGGTTGTAATATGGTGTAAAAAGTTTTAATGTGTTTAATTTCTGTGTTCAATTTTCTTTAAGCCAACATACACTCCTATTAATTGAATACTAATATTTATATATATGTAGTTATTATTTTTGAGACAAATATTTTAAAAGAAATGATTAGATGTTGACAAATGTCTTCAGTGATGTTGATGACAACATAATCTTGTATTCTTTGCTCAGAACTGAATTACAGAAGCATATCTTGTACTAGCATACATTAAAGGCACATGTGAGAATAATTTGACACAGACCTATGTATATGAATCAGCTTTGACATGATAGCCTTCTATCTTAGGCAAAAAGAGACTAGACACCACAAATAGAAGTTGTAGACCTTGCTAGTATGGAGCCAAGCACTGAATCCCTGGAGACAGGGGAGGTGGAGAGACTCATGGAAGTTGAACCAGAGTGTGAACACTCCCACTGTTTCTCCAAGTGCAAGAACAATCTGAAACAGCCTGGAATCTCACCCACTGGTTACTGTTATGGGCAAAGGAGGTAATCTTCTACAGTAGAGGACCCTTCTGAACCAAGTTTTAGGGGTTGGAAAGTGAAGCTCTTGAGACAGGGATCAGGGATATATGAAGGTATGAGACTAAGGGAAAAGAAAGAGTAACCTGCAGCAGAAGGATTCTGGTGATATACTTGAAAGAAGGTCCCCATAGGGAGAGCACAAAGTTAGTTAAAGGATTTGCCCTGCCATGAGGACCAAGTGAGATGCCATTAGCAGAAGTCATCGGAGAACCAGGTGTTGGGCAAACCATACCACAGCCACTTTTTCCAAATTGATTGAGGAGGTCAAATCCTCTGACAGTGACACAGGTCAACAGTTGTCCACACCGAAGGTAGGACTTACAGCCAAGTCCAGAGAGACTGAAAGTGCTCACCATTTCCAGGAACACACTTCAGCTTGGCTTCATGCAACTGGACTGCAACTTCGATGTGAAAGGAACTGTGTCAGCATTCTAGTTCTATGGTACAGTGGTTGGGAGATGTCTTTTTTCTTCACTTGTTTCTCTGCTCTGGATTTTCATTATTTTATTCCATCAGGTCTTGTTTCTTTATTGGTATCATTTTGTATTTCACTTTTCAATTATTTTCTCTTTGTAACTTCCCCCCTCCATATTCATTTTTCTGTTCATCATTTCCACATCTCCTTGTCTTCCCTCTTCCCTCTCATCACCTGCATGTATGTGTGTGTGTGTGTGTGTGTGTGTGTGTGTGTTTGTGTGTAAGAATAAGAATTGGCTAGTGCTTTAACATGAAAGGTATCACTCATAGTCATATTGGGATAACTCTTAACAGAATTGTTCAGAGGAGCTAAACAAATGTAACTCCAAATATATTAACCAGTTCTAGCAATCTCAAAGATCTTTCAATTTCTAATTACATTTCCCTCCCCCTATATCCCTCTTACTTCCTTCACAAATATTCTCTCAAATGCCCTCAACACTAGCCCTTTACTTCAGCCTTTAAAATACCACCAGCAGAGTTTCTATTTCTATTTTACATATGGACATCTTTCTTAACTCCTTCTCTTCTTACTGACTTCCACTTCTCTTTTCCCTCCTCCCACCCCAACATCCCCAACTAACAATTAACTGATAATAGCACTATATTGTTTTAAAGGCCCTGATAAAAGAGAAGAATGTTGAAAAGAATTTTAATGTTTATAACAGATGTCTGGTTAGATCTAGAGATGTCATGATCAGAAAGAATAACTTCCTTAAAACACAATGACTAAGTAGATAATGTCTCTTGACAGGTTAAACCAACATCACCTCACTGGAAAATAGAACCTCACTAAAGGGATCTTAATTTCAGCAACAAAGCTTCTTCTTCAATCTTTAGCAAAATTGTGTGTGTGTGTGTGTGTGTGTGTGTGTGTGTGTGTGTGTGTAGGTGTGTGTATGTGTGTGTATTTGAGAAAAAAATATTCCCCAAAACTCCTAAACTCCTAACTCCCCTGTAGAAGCACCACCTAGTCCAACTCTATGAAATAATTAAAGAGAAAAGCAAAGAAACTCAGTCAGCTCAGAGGTGATATACACAAGTAGACAGTAGAATTAATAAGCAATTGAGTAATACAGTTAAAGATTATCAAAGAAAAACTTAGAAAAGCTGACCCAAACCATTCAAAACATGGATGAAAATTTTGTCTACAAAATAGAGTCCATAAAAAGATGCAAAACAGAAATCTCAGAAATAAGAATTCTACTAAATGTATGAATAGTAGAAGTGATTGATGTGAAGAAAGAATGTCAAATATCAATGATAGATAAGAAACACAAGATCTGATACTCATAGATAGCTGAAAAATGACAAGAAAACAAGGAAAATTGATTCAATTAACACTAGATGACACTAAAAAGACTAACCTAAGACTAACTTGAGTTAGAAAAAAAACAGATCACAGCACACATGGACTAATTGTAAGAGAGAAGAAACTCCCTACACCACATCATTCTACAGTCCAAGAAGTCCCACACCAGGATAATATTTCAAAAGCTGTCAGAGAAAAGCAAAGAACTATTGATAAAGATAAACCCATGGGAAGTACAGATTTGTCAACACAAATTTTAAAGACCAGGAGAGTTTGAAATGAAGTGTTTTGATCCCTAAAGCCCAACTTTTAACTCAGACTATTACAGCCTGCAAAACATCTTTTAAAATTGATAGAGAAATATATTCTATCACAAAGATCAGCTTAAGAAATTCATGATTTTTTAATGATGAAGTGCTATTAAGCTATAAAGAAAAATAAACTTGAGACATTCCTAGATAAATGGATCCACCTTGAGGAATTACTCAGGTAAAACAAATCAAATACACATGTAAATATCAAATTGTCTCTCTGGTGTGAGAAACTGAAAGTTACAATAAAAAGAATAAAAAATATTGTGAAATAGAAACTAATTTTTTGAAATTATACATAATATGAGATACCTTTGAATATTTAAAATGGCTTAAGGAAAAAAACTATAATATCATTAGGAGATGAGCTGAGAAATTAGCAAATGAAAATATACTCTTTTCAGATCATGGTACACAGTGTATTTACAATTGTCATTCTCTAATTGCTTCTGTTATGGGAAATAATTTTTATAGAACAGGTTTTATATTTTCTTTATTAATATCTGCTTATATTACATTAAAATAAAATTTAAAAAGAAATTGATACCCACCAAAAATATGAACTCTAAAAAGTTCTCAAAGAAATTCTAGATGGAGACAATAAACCCAGCAATGCCAGAATTCTGATGCAGAGACTATATCAGGCAGGCTAAGTACTTAGCTAAAGAGAAAAGACAAAGGAGTCAGCAACAGGAAAACGATGTGATGACAGGAGTCAGTCAGTGCCTTTCAGTAAAAATTCTCCACGTGAATGATTTCAATGAGAAATAGGCAAAAGAGATTAAACCCCTCCCCCCAAAAAAACTTAATGACTGGAACACAGCAAAGATGTGCACTCTCTCCGCCCCTATTCAGTGTAGTCCACAAAATTTTAACCAGAGAAATCAGGCAAGAGGAAAAAAAAATACAAGAGATATGTATGGAAAAGGAAAAAGTCAGGTTATCATTATTTGCACTGACACAATCCTTTACAGAGAAGACTCAAAATCATTCACCAAATTACTCCTACAATTAATAATAAATTCTGCAATGTAGTGTGATACAAATCAGCACACAAGAATAAATAGCATTCCTGTACACAAATAATGAATTCACCAAGAAAGGAATTAGGAAAATAATGCCATTCAGAGCAGAATTAAGAAAAATTAAATACTTAGAAATTAACCAAATTCCAGAAGTGAAAGACCTCTATAATGAAAACTACAGGACCTTGAAGGAGATTGAGGAGAATATCAGAAAATGAAAAGATATTCCCTGTTTTTGACTACCAGAACTAATATTATTTAAATAGCCATACTTCCAAACTGATAAACAAATTTTTACATAATCCTAATGAAAATACCAATAGCAGATCTTACAAAACTGCAAAAATCAATTCTAAAATTGATATGGAACCAGAAGAGATCAACAATAGCAAAAGCAATCTTGGGCAACAAGAACAAAACAAGAGGCATCACCATCCTGGATTTCAAGTTTATTACAAAACTATAGTGATAAAAGAGAAAAAGCACAGTACTGGCATGGACACAGACACGCGGGTCAATGGACAAAAGAGAAAGGACATAGAGAAACCCAGGCAAATTGTCATATGACCTTTGACAAAGGAGCCAAAAGCCTGTGTTGACAGAAAGATTAGCTCTTTAAAATGGAGCTCAGAAAACTGGTTACAAATGTGCAGAAGATTGAATCTAGATCTGTATCTATCGACATGCATTGAAATAAAATTAATATTGATCAAAGACCTAAATATTCAAACAGAGCAACATAATCTGCTTTAACATAAAATGTGTGAAGCTCTTGGATATACAAGCATATGTAAGAATAGTCTTAAACAGAACCCCAAGTGCACAAGAAATAACACGGGGAGTCAACAAACGGGTTTATATCTAATTAAATAGCTTCTGTGAAGGAAAGAAAATAATAGAGTGAAAAAGCCTCCCACAGATGGAGATAAATTTTCCTGACAGAGGAGTAATATCTAGAATATATAAAGAACTTTCAAAGCCAGACCCATTGAAATAAAAGACTTATTATAAAAAGCCACTAAAATGAATAGACTTCTCAGAAGAAGTAAAAATGGCCAAAAAATACATGAAAAAAATGTTTAACATCTCCAGCAAAGAAATGAAAATTAAAATAATGTTAAATTTCCATCTTTTGCTAGAAAATTTAACTATCACCAAAAATTCAAATGATAACAAATCCTAATCATGCATCAGGGGAAAAAATAATCCTTCTATTTTGTGGTGGCAATATAAACTGTTACCACAGTGTAATCAGTATGGTGATTCTTCAAAAAAAATAACAACAACAACAAAAAGAAATTCCATTCAACCCAGTTATTCTCCTTCTAGGTATCTTACTGAAAGAGTTAAAAACCTCATCTTGCAGTGATGCAGGCATACAGATATTTATAGCAGCACAATGCATAATAGCTACATCTTAGAACTGGTCATTCATTACCAGATGTACGTACAGAGAAAACGTGGTATTTATGCATAATAGACTATTGCTTACCCATAAGGAAGGATACATTTGAGTCCTTTGTAGGAAAATGAGTGTGCTTGGGTACCATAAGATTAAGTGAAATAAATCTGACACACAAGTTAAATGTCACATAACTTCTCCTATGTAAGAAACCCAAAGTATAAATAATTTTTAAAAACAAAGCATAAACAATAGGAAACAGAAACATAAATCTCTTCCAAATGTGAAAGAGAGCTAGAGTCAGAGGCAGGGCAGACAGAAGGGAGGAAAATGGGAATAAACAGAATCAAGATGTGGTGAGTACATGCACCTACTCCTTAAAGTCAATGTAAAAACTTTGTACTATAAGTATGTACTAATAAAAATATTAGCAGAAATGAAATAACAATTTTTAAAAGATGGGGTTAGATCGAGCAGCTTTTGAAAAAGATTTGTTTTGAGCTTAGAGTTTAAGAAGAAAATTTGGAGTGTTGAGTAGTGGGGAGCTAGAAAAGGAAGGATACTAAGCATCAGGAAGGAGCATAAGTAAATGCACAGAGACAGGATTGAAGCTTTTACTAATAAGGCCCGAGTTGGAGTGATTTGGCACCAGTGGTTGTAGTGAAAGTTAGTAAGAATTTAGGATGAATAGATAGGGTGGAGCTGTTGATGGAAGACCTCCAGATCTTGGCTGATTAGTTCTGACTTGGTCCTACAGGCAAGTGGATAGACCTGTAAGGGCAGGGTCATACCAAAAGCACAGCTTTAAGATTAATCCATGCAGTGACGTTTAGCAAGGATTGCTATGTATAGCCAGGAAAGTTTGTCTATGTGTGCTTGAATGATTGATGTGTGTGGAGTCAGTGAAAGTTAACATGAATCCCATTAAAACCTGTCAGAAAGAAATCTTTAAATTCTCTGAGATAAAAGTCACATAGATTTTCTTCAGCTTGCCATCATTATCATAGTTTATTTTAACTCTTCTTTTACTAACCTAACCTGCTGCTCAAGGATATCTGGAAAGAGGGGACTTATGGAATCCCCTCTCCTCATGACCCCTAGAGTGCTGGCCCTGGCAATCCATGCTCAGTAGCCAGTGATCAGAAAAATGTCTTTTAGGCAATGGAAATAAAAACAAGAATCAAGATACATCATGTGCAAGTACAAAATGCCAACAGGGCAGGTGATCATAACATATTCCTAAAATGTACCAATCAACTCAATTTATTAAAAAATGAAACAGGCTTTTGATTCATGTTTTCTTCCCTGGGGAGGATGTGAGTCACTCAGCTTGTAATTGCCAGCTGTCCCTGACTCTTCTGGGCTTGCTGCATCGCTTCAGCCCTTGGCATGAGAATATACTGAATTTTCCTTTTTTTTTTTCAAAATCACCTCTTCCTAGTGTGACTTTAGTATCTGAATTATTATAACACCCTAATATTCCAGACAGATATTTATTGAAATGTAAATATAAATTTACATCAAAGTGCCAAATATAAATGAGCTGAGGATTATCCATGTTATTTGGTCCCACTAATTCAAGTCAACACAATAAGTACCAATTTTCTACCTATGTTTTGTTTTGTTTTTATTCTTACTGGAACACGTTTTCAGTACCTAATAATTACATCCTTGTGGGGAGGTAGTATGTATGATTAACATATGTTAATTCTTATTCCATCCTTTTCTTCTCCCCTCCTGCACCGCTCCAGCTTTTGATCACCTCTATTGCAGAAGATCAAATGCTATATTTCCTATTATCTATCCTTAATTTTGCTTTTGATTTATGTCTTGGATTTCTCTACTAAGCAGACTTACAAAAGCAGAGGTGGAAGTAGTGAAAGTGGGGAAAATGTGGTAACTTAATCATATCTGAATTTTCCCAACTCCTGCACCTAGGTAGGTTCTTACTGGACGTCCTGATTAGCTTTGGTGTATTTTTAGAAACTCATCACAAAAACCAAAACACAGTATTTTCATATGTAAGTAACCAGCTAATTATTTCAGTAGTTTATTCTTATTCAAACTAGTGTAATAATCAACTTTGATTCATTTTCAATACACTGGCTATGCATCATTAAACTGATTATCTTGGGCCACCTGAAGGGATTCTTAGCTGTGAGTTTGTCTCAGGTCATTATTCGAAAATCACAAATTAAAAACCTTCAAAACTGATCCAATGTAGAATGAGATCCAAGATGTCACACAAGGCATCTGAAGAGTATGCACAGATAGATTGTCAGGACTGAAAAGACAGTGATAAAAATGTTCACTTGGCAGAGTTTTAAGCACCGAAAAAAAGCTTTCTGATTCTTCAAGTCCCCGCCCCCATCGTTATAGATCTAGTAGGCTGCCAGTGTTCACACACAGCTCTGAGGCCTCCAGGGACCGTGCACTGTAACCTGGTTTTCTATTTCTCTGCTTTCATAAGAAAACTTCTACACAGAATGGAATGGAATGATTTTTATTACTTCTAAGATTATTTTTTCCAAGACTTTGATGAGACCAATGGGAGATATAATTTTTTTTTCAGAGTAAAGGGCTATTTCCTACATAACTGTCTCAACAAGGCTCAAAATGAAAGCAAAGTTCTATTTTTACCCTAAAATGAAGAAGTAAATCTCACATCTTGATCATAGTGCATCAACTATAATTATACTTTCTCTGTTTCTCATGACATTTATTAAGGAAGTGTAATAGGCTTTCCTTTTTGAGCATGAAATAAATGTAAACTCCTGCTATAGAGACAGCCCCAGGGTCCCCCTTCAAGTGGGTAAGTTCATCTCAGGATCTTCAGAAAAGCTTGTATTACCATATCAAGAAAATTCTATAGTAGAGGTTATAAAAATTCATAAAAATATCATGTGTACTACTCTGTCAACCCTAGTGAAAAATGGCCCCTGATCTATAATATTTTGAAAGTGGAAGTAATCCAAATGTCTATCAGTATATAACAAATAATGATATTATATCCACAAATTGCAGTACTGGTTATCAAGTTCTCAGTGGAGTAATCTGAACTAGGTTTTCTCTTAATGGGAGAATTCCTTGAGGAATTGATAAAGCTGAAAGCATATGTAACATTTTTATTACTAACTCTTCCTTGTAGAGCTTAGGATGGCACATGAATTAACTCTTTTTAAAGTTTACTAAAGTATATTGCTGTTATATCTGCAATATAATAGCTCAATGACCTGAAATTTCAGTGAAGTTTAAAGTTATCTCTCCTCAATCATATAGGTGAAGTTAGTGTTAAGTTTGAAGTTTCCTTGCTTTCTCCTTAAATGTTTTTTCCTCTGAGGTAGTACTTTTATATTAAAGTATGATTAATATGCATTCAATCTTTGAACATCATATTGAAATACATACACTGCATCATGAATTTTGGTAATTGTATGCAACTCTGTAAATACCACCACAATCAATATACAGACAATGATTTCATCAAAGTAAAATTTACTCTATAATGTCTTTGATATTTATTTTTGTTATTAAATATATCAGTAGGTCGCATTTTCATTGCTGACTAGTATTCCAACTTTTGCATATAACACAGTTGTTGTACATAGGTGTATAGACATTTGAGTTGTTGGTTGTGGCCATATGATTTTCTTTTTCTTGAAGTAAAAACCTAAGTGTGAAAATGTTGAGTCACATAGTGACTTTATGCTTAATCATTTGAGGGACTGCTGGATTGCTTTGTGCAATGGACAGACCAGTCACATTCTCTTCAGTAGTGCTCCACATCCTCACCAGCATTTGTTGGTCAGTCTTTAGTGTGACCTGAATCCTTTTCATGGGTTTACAGTGGCAGGTTCTTGTGGTTTTGATGTGTATCTCCTTAATGACTAGTAACAGTATCTGTTTTGTGTGCTTATTGGCTACTTATGTATTTTCTTTGGAAAGATGTTCATTTTTTATGTTTAAATTGAGTTTTCTTCTTATTAGAGTTGTAAAATGGTTTTTATATATTCTTGATATGAGTGCTTTGGGAGATACACGTTTTAAAACATTTATTCCCAGGCGGTAGCTTATCATTTTGTTTTCCAGAGAACACATTTTCTTAATCTTTTTGCAGCTTTTGTTGTCAGTTTTCTTTTGCAATTTGTGTTTTTGACACGTTATTTAAGAAATTTTACCTAAGTCAATTTCACACAAATTTTCTCCTATTTTGTTCTATGAATTTAATATTTTTGGCTCTTACATTTGAGTCTCTGATTCATTTTTAGTTAATCTTTGTGTATGGTATACAATGAGTCACAAAAATTTTCTTATATGAATCTAGATAGTTATCTCAACATTATTTGTTGAAAAGACTCTTTCCTACATAAAATGAGCTTGACACACTTGCCAAATAACATCTGGCTATCCAAATATGGAAAAACACCAGATGCACTTTGTGTATTTCAAGCTTATGTGTGTTCTACAAAAATGAATTAAATAAATTTGTCTATGATTTTTTCTGAACTGTTTTGGTCCATATTTTGTCTGCTTGTTCTGTCAATTCCTGAGAGGTGTTAAAATTTCCATTATCAAACAATTCTGTTTTCTCATTAATTTTATCAGTTTTGCTTCATGCATTTTGAAGTTTTTCTATTTGGTAAATACACACATGATTTTTAGGTCTTCCTGGGCTGATCTTTTTATTATTACTGTAGTGCTGTACTTTATTTGATATTAGTATTGGCACTCAAAGCTTCTGTTACCTGTCGTTTGCATAGGCTTACTGGTATGGCAACTCGCTGAAGCTTTAGCTACTCTTTCGGGAGTCATCTCCAACATCTTTCTCACATCAGTTGGCTTCCCCCAGAGTGAATAATCCAAGAAAGTACAAGTGACCAAGAATGATTTTGCAGATTAATCTGAGAAGTATAAAAACATCATTTTGTTTATATTTCCAAACTTATTGGAACCGTTGGTTTGAGACTCTTTAAGAGTGTGAATACAGGGCCGGGGATATAGCTCAGTGGTTCCAGTGCCTGTCTTGAAAGCACAAGGGCCCGGATTCGATCCCCGGTAACCACATAACAATACTGGGAGTGGAGACTCACCCCAGCAGCAACCAGTACCACATACCTCAGTGCTGGGCATGGTGGCTCACGCCTGTAATCCCAGGACTTGGGAGGCAGAGGCAGGAGGATGGCTGTGATGTGAGTTTGAGGCTGAGTTCAGGGCCAGCCTGAACCACAAAGTGAGACCCTGTCTCAAAAAACCAAAACAACAACAACAACAACAAAAAAGAGTGTGAATACAAGCAGGCAGGGCTGATTTGGGTTGACTTGGAAATTGGGTGCAGCAGTAGTCCGAAGATAATCACCTTGAAAGTAAATTGATAGAGTTTTTGATTTCAAGAATACTTTATTTGCTTTGTGGTATTATCCAGGAGCTTAGAGTTGTCATATTCAGTTACTTCTTAGAAGATATTTTTAAAGATGACAATTTTGACATCCTCAATATTGTACGAGATTCTATGGCTGAGAGAAAAGAGTATAAGAAATGTACATTTAAGAATTTTGACAATAAAATACATCAGCATTTATTTGAGAACATACATATTTATTTAATTACTATTTTTTCTTTTTTATGCTTTCTGCATCCTTTTATTTTTATCATTAATTAAATTTATTGATACAATATAAGTACACATAATGATCACATTTATCATATGAAGTTTGTACTCATGGAAGATATATTTTGATTTAGATTCTTTCCATTAGCCTCCCCTCCCTTCTACTCCTCTTCGTCATCTTATTTAAGAGAGATTTGTATCAATTTTATCTTTCTTTTCTTATTTTTCTTTTCCCATCTTTCATTTTCCTCTCCTTCCTCCTTGAGCCTCTTCTCATTGGAACATTGTCTTCCTATTTCATAGTGTCGGTTGTACTTTCCATCCTTATCAATACTTTCAGTTTCTCACACCAGAAAAACAATGCCATATTTACATATCAGGTCAAATTTATTTCATTTAGTAGTATGATCGCTATGTAGATCTGTTTAACTATAAATGTCTCAGATTTATCTTTCTTTATGTTTGAGTAATACTCCATGGTTTATAAAAATTATGACTTATCTATTCATGGGTTGAGAGGCATTTGGGTTCTTTCCACGATTTAGCTATTACTAACTGTGCTGCTATAAACATGGATGTGCATATATCTCTGTAGTATTATGCTTTTAATTCTCTCAGAAGACACTGAAAAGGGGGACAATAGGGTCTAATAGAACCTCTGGTCCTAGTAGTTTGAGGAAACTCCAGCGTGATTTCCATTATAGTTGCACCAGTCTATGCTCCACCAAGAATGGAGGAGTTCCTCTTTCCCCATAGCCCATCACTATACGTTATTGGCTATGTCTTGATAATAGGCATTCTTTCTTGAGTGAGATGGAATCACAATATTGTTTAAATTTGCATATCACAGTTTATAGGTGATGTGGAACAATTTTTCATATATTTATTTGCTATTTGAATTTCTTCATCTGAGAAGTGTGGATTCATCTCCAATCCTCATTTTTCTTTAAATTTGGTGGGTTTCATTTTTTTTAGTTCTTTCTATATTCTAGATATAAATCTGAGAAACAGCTGGCAAAAGTTTTTCTGCTCTATTGATTATCTCTTTACCCTGTTGATGATTTGTTTTGCTGTGAAAAAACTTTTTAACGAAATAAGATTCAAGATGCTGATTCTATGCAATGTTTCCCATGTGAATGGGGTTCTATTCATAAACTCTGTCTACACCTATGTCTTCAAGAGTTTTACCTGTTCTCTCTTCCAGTACACTTAGTGTTTCTTTTTTAATATTTAGATTTTAAAATTTATATTTATTTTAGTTTATTGTATGGTGAGAGACATGGGTCTAGATTTACTTTTTTTTTTTAGGTTTTTTTTGAGACAGGGTCTCGCTTTGTGGTTCAGGCTGGCCCTGAGCTTAGCGTCAAACTCACATCACAGCAATCCTCCTGCCTCTGCCTCCCGAGTGCTGGGATTACAGGCGTGAGCCACCACGCCCGGCACTGTGGTATGTGGTACTGGTTGCTGCTGGGTGTGGGTCTCCACACCCAGTATTGTTATGTGGTTACCGGGGAATCGAACCCAGGCCCTTGTGCTTGCAAGACAGGCGCCAGAACCACTGAGCTAACTCCCCGGCCCCCTAGATTTACTTTTTGAAATGTGGAAAACCATTTATTCACCCACCATTTATTGAAGAGGCTGTCTTTCTGCAAGGAAACTTCTCTGGCCTCCTTCTCAAAGATAAGGTAACTGAGAGTGTTTAAGGTTGTTGATAAATCTTGTACTCTGTTCCATTTATCCTCAGATCTGTTTTTAATTTTTTCTTTCTAGTATCATGCTGTTTGTATCACAGCAACTCTATACTTTAATTTAAGGTCAGAGATTATGATGCACCCCACCTTGCCTTTGTTGCCCAGAATTGATTTTGCTATTCTAGTTCTCTTGGTTTCAAATGAATTTTAGGATTGTTTTCTCTAGTTCTGTGAGGTATGTACTGATATTTTTTAAACTCATACCTTTATTGGTACATTATGAAAACACATCATCAATGCATTCAATATTGAGTGTTTGTACCAGTGTATGACACTACTTGATTCACATTTTTTCCTATTCCCCTACCCACCATACAACCCTTCACCCCCTTACATACATAAGCTTTGTTTCCTCTTTTAATAAGTATCACATTCTTTTTCCCCTTCATCCTATTTCCTTTTAAATATTTTTTATTTCACAGTATCTACTATCTATATTAGAACTCATTTACATCTTCATGTTCTCATACCAGAGAAAAGATTTGATATAGATTACATTAAATTTGCATAACAATTTTTAAAGTATGACTATCTTCACTATGTTGGTTCTTTCTATTCATGAGCAAGAGATATCTTTTGATATTCTGATATACTATATGATCTA
The DNA here is from genome assembly GCA_004026965.1 of Petromus typicus. NCBI lineage: Eukaryota > Metazoa > Chordata > Mammalia > Rodentia > Petromuridae > Petromus > Petromus typicus. The sequence continues at coordinate 13,804 of PVIR01008957.1, read as the reverse complement.
CTATTTCAGAGTATTGTAATTCTCAATATAATGATCTTTTATTTCTTTTGTTAGAATGATTCCTAAGTATTTCATTTTTTTGGATGTTATTGTGAAAGATGTGGTTTCCCTAATTTCTTTCTCAATGAGGTTCTTATTTTTATACAGGAATGCTACTGATTTTTGAATGTTGACTTTGTATCCAACTATGCTACTGAATTTGGTTATCAAATCTAGAAGTTTTTTTGGTGGAGTTTTGGAGGCCTTTTATGTGTAGTATCATTTTGTCTGCTAACAATGATAATTTGATTTCTACATTTCCTATCTTTAATTCTTATTTCTTTCTTTTGTCTAATTGTTCTGGGTGATGTTTTCAGATCTATACTGAATAGGAGTGGTGACAGTGGACATTCTTGTCTCATTCCTGATTTTATAGTGAAAGCTTTCAGTTTTTTATAATTTAGTATGATGTTGGCTATTGGTTTTTTTAATAGATGGCTTTTATCAGATTGAGATAAAAACCATTTATTTAAATTTTTCTAGGTTTTATTTTTTACCATTAGTGAATGTTGGACTCTTTCAAATGATTTTCTGTGTATAATGAGATAATCATATGATTTTTGTCCTTGGATCTATTAATGTGGTGTATTAAATTTATTGACTGTATATATTTAACTCTCCCTGGAAGGAAACTTACTTGGTTATGGTGTATAATCCTGGCGATGTACTGCACTCTATTTGTCATTATCTTATTGGAGTGTTTTCATCTATGTTTATTAGGGAGATTGGCCTGTAAGTTTGAGGTTCAAAATTAGGTTGTTTAAGTGAAACCTCTCTCTCTGTGTTTTTCTGACACTAACATTCACCACTAATACTTTCCCTCATAAGACTAATTTCATTGTGTCCCATAGGTTCTAATATATTTTATCAACATTATCATTTAATTGTGGAAATTGGTCTAATTTCTCCTTCAGTTTTATCTGTGATCCATTGGTTATTCAAAAGGGTGTTATTTAATTTTCATGTATTTATGAAGTTCTAATGGTTTCTTTGGTCATTGACTCCAATCAATGCCCAAGGCTGTTTGAAGTGCTGGTTGCAAATCAGAGGGAATGCTGACTTCCTGGATCAAGGGTACTTTGCTGGTTGCAAGGCAAGGAAATACCAGTTTGCTACTCATTGTTCCTGCCACCCAAGGCTACTTGTACCTCTGGTCACAGCCATGTCTACAGTCCAAATCTTTCCTGTGGTCCAGGGCAGGAGGGATCCTATTGTATTTGCCAAGAACCATGGACAACTTACTTGATTTAAGACTTACTTACTGGGATTTACTTACTTGGATTTGAAAATGTCTGCCCTGCCCCGAAGGATCAACTACTGGGATTATTGTAGGTATGTGCCCCATCCTCTGAGCTCTTAAACTTCAAGGATTTTTTGCACTAAAATTATTGACCTCAAGACTTACTGGGATTAAGGATGTCTACCTGGCTCTATGTAACCTTCAACTACAAGGATTATTGTGGGACAGCCCTGTCTTATGCATGCTAGGACTATGGGTTCAAGGCTTGGTGTCAAAAAAATGTGCAGGCGAGCTTGGGTTATGAGTTCTTCTGCTCCCACTTCTGCTGCTGCAGTATCTGGCCTTTGGCTACCACTGCTTGGAGTAGCAAGAGTAGCCTTTTTCCTCTATTTTTTTTTTTTTTAAGGTTTTTTGAGACAGGGTCTCACTTTGTGGTTCAGGCTGGCCCTGAGCTCAGCCTCCAACTCACATCACAGCAATCCTCCTGCCTCTGCCTCCCGAGTGCTGGGATGACAGGCGTGAGCCACCACGCCCGGCACTGGTATGTGGTATTGGTTGCCGCTGGGGTGAGTCTCCACACCCAGTATT
>PVIR01008957.1:0-11837 GCA_004026965.1 Petromus typicus | reverse complement strand
CCTTTTTCCTCTAGGTTCTGACTTTGTTGTTTGTTGGTTATTGATTCTTTAACTGTGGGACTATTGGGGAATTGGAGTTCATCACGAGAGTCTGGCTGAGTCCTCTTCCCCGGACTCACACACCACTAGCTATGTTCATCACTACCACTGGTGCCTAATCTTGCTGTCACTACAAGTTCTAGTTACCCTTTGCAGAGTGCAACAAAGAAAGAAAAACACCTGGCGGCCCATGGGAGGGAGCAGCTTCCTGGTCGCCCACTCCTCTGTGTGCTTACACAACTTATTGTCAGGTCACAGTGTTCTTTCTTTGCAGGAAATCGAAAGAGGCAAGGGGGTTCATATTCCAGATGTACCCTGTGGGGTTGAGTTTGCCACTAGGAGATTTGCAGTCTCCTAGTTTTTTTTTGCTGTTGGGGCGGGGAGGGGCTCCCCATGAATGACGGTTCCTGCTGCACAGGCAGGGGTAGACCTGTGTGCTGGGTTCTTGCTTTATAGTCCTGGGCCTATGTTTTGTTCAATCTGCTAGTCTCACATTTCAGATTGGTTTTGGCAACAGGATGTATGTCCCTTCCTTTCTTCTTGTGCTTTCAGTTGAATTTCTCTGACTAACTCCAACGTGACTCTTCCTCCGTTCAACCACACTGAATCCCTCTCTAATTACTATTAACATAATGCAAACTCTCAACTTATTTCTAATTGCGGTAACATTTTAAAGTAATATCATGGGTTCCAGACACTATCTTCTTAAGTTCATCCTTAGTTCTGCTTCCAGATGTATGTTCATGTGTGAGTCTGATTATAGAACTTCCTTAGATAAAATGTTCAATGTTTCCATTTTCTTTATAGTAAAACCAAATCCAATATCCTTAAAAAGTTGTTTAAAGCATTTAGAAATCTCACTCCAAGCTCTGTTCCTGTCAATGTTGTTCACCTTCTTTTATACAATGCACATTATATAATAATCTATTTTTTCACTATTCCTTTTTGTAGAATCATAATATAGTTTCCTCTGAGGAAATGTTTAATGGTCATATAAATTTACAAAGTAAGGCATAATAATATTCCTCTCTTACAAATGCATGAAATATTAGTAGGCTTAAGTTTCGAGAAATCTTTCATAGGAGAAGTATACTTATTATTACTCAATTATTCTCCAATTTATTTCACCAGGAAACCAATTTTTTAAAAGTATCTAATAAAACTTACCTAAAACACTGTCATGGAATATATGTTTGCAAATACCGCTATTTCACACAGAAGTATTTGCAGTTCCCTGAATGTTCTGTAGTTGCTATTTTCATGAGAAGAAGAAATTCAGCTGGTAAGTTAAACTTGGAATTAATAACACTACAGTGTTTTTTTGGTCACTTATTAACTTAACTAGTTTACTGTCAAACCTCAGATCCTGTGTAATAGTCCATAAAAATCTGCTTTCTCATACCATGTATTTTTCTATAATTTAGAATTAAATGATTTTGTTGTTGTTATAGAACTTTGTTGATACATCTTACCATTACTTATATTCTGTGTATCTGCAGACAATAAGCATGTCTTATGCAACTTTCTGCATTTAGTGATTGATTTAGTGCCAAGTAATTCAGGGACATATGCAATAAATGATCATTGAGCATCTACAAAAATCATTGTCCCAGTGTAAATACATGTAGAATTAAAGAGTGAGTTATATATTTTAAAATAAGTGCTGTAAGATTCAAAAAATAGAAGCAATGAGAAAAGAAATGTTTAAGAAAATTTGGACATCAGTTTGGAGATTCCTCAAAAAGCTAGGATTGGAGGTTCCATTTGACCCAGCCATCGTTCTGCTAGGTATATACACATAAGAATTAAAATACTCATATCACAGTGACATATGTGCACCCATGTTTATAGCGGCTCAATTTGTGATTGCTACATCTTGGAAACAGCCCAAATATCCATCAACTGGAGACTGGATGTGTAAATATTGTATCTTTTCTATGGTATGAGAAAATAAAGATGTAAATGAGTTCTAGAATGTATGTTATATATTGTGAAATAGAAAACACTCAAAGCATAATGGAGTGAAGGGGGAAAAATAATGAGATTATAACAAAAAGAAAGGAAACAAAGTTAATGTATATGCGGTGGGGGTGGTAGGGTGGGTAGGATTATGGGAAAAATGAGAATTAAGTTGTGTCATATACTGGAACAAATTCTCATTGTTGAATGCAATCATGATGTGTATATGTAATGTACCAATAAAGATTTCATTTTTTTTAAAAAAAAAAGCTGTGGTTCTTCTACAGAATGAAGTATTACTCCGCCATAAAAAATGATACGTTTGAATCATTTATACTTAAATGGACGTACCTTGAGGATATCCTCATAAGTGAAATAAATAGGTCACAGATAGGTAAATATCACATCTTTTCTTTGGTATGATAAAATGAAGATGTAAATGAGTTCTAGAATTTTATGTTATATATTGTGAAGTAGAAAATACTCAAAGCGAAATAGGATGAAGGGGGAAAAATAATGAGATTATAATAAAAAAGAAAGGAAACAAATTTTATGTATATAGGGGGGTGGTAGGGTGGGTAGGGCTATGGGAAAAAATGAGAATTAAGTTGTGTCTTATACTAGTACAAATCCCCATTGTGGAGTGCAATCATAATGTGTATATGTAATGTACCAATAAAGATTTCAATTAAAAAAAAAGAAAATTTGGTAGGGGAGGTGGGCCTTAAACTAGAATTTGAAAGATGAGATTGATTTGAACAAGGTAAATCCAAACAGAGACAGGGCCAATCTTAAGCATGTCTGTAGCATAGTCAGAGTGTCCTGGCAGACACTAGGAGCAGCTAAAATTAAAATTGGATAGAGTAGGAGCAAATGGCAAAAATTTTTGAATGCTAAGTATAGTAATTTAAAGGCTACTAATTATAGGATTAAGTTGATGGAATGAAGATTTAGCAAAGATTAGGCAAAACGTGTCCTGATTTAAATTAAGATTTATTTTCATTATAACAGACATCAGTCCTTGTCATCAATATTTGTTAATTGACCTTGAAAGTCAATTATTTCAATTACATTTTCTTTTCTGTTTTAATTAATTTTATTGGTACAATTCAGATATATATACATATATATATCTATATATATCTATATATATCTATATATAGATATATATACATATATATAGTGTGTGATGTATCTTCATTCTTATTTTTTCTTATTCCTCTTCCCACCCTTCAAGTCTTCTTCTCCTCCTTATCTACAAAAGTTTCATTTAATTATATTTTTTTAAAAAAACATATTTGCTGTTTTTGAGGGTTTTTTTATTTTGGTTTTTTTTTTTTTTAGTTTTTCTTTTTTTTTTTTAATACCAGTTCTCACTTTGTAGTTCAGACTGGCCCTGAACTCATTATGTAGCCCAGACAACCCTCTAACTTACAGAAATCCTCCTGCCTCTGCCTCCTGAATACTGGGATTACAGGTGTGAGCCACCATGCTTGGCTTGAGTATATCTGAAACTATGCTTTTATACATATATGTTTTTTCATATATATAAATATGAAACCTATAAAAGTATATATATATATTTATATATATTCTATAAAAGTAGATTAAAAAGTAGGTTAACCTATAAAAATAGGTTATCTATACTTTTATAAGTTTCATATTATTAAAACATGTCACGTGATAATTAGGTTTTATAAAACATACAAAAGATATTCAAGTTGGGCAGGAATAATAAAATTAACTCTATTCATATGTGACATTGTGTGTTTATTTGTGTGTGTGTGTGTGTGTGTGTGTGTGTGAGTGCATGTGTGTTACTGTAGACTGAATCCAGGACATCAGCACAGATATGTTAGTCCTGAACCAGTTACAAACATTTCTATGAGATATGCTTTAACTAAGTTAACCAGGTTGTCTGTGAACTTGTTCTTTTGCCCTAACTTCCCAGGTTGCTGGGACTAAAGGTGAGCTCCATTATATATGACTAATACAAACTCTTTTGAGAGGGTACAGGGAATCAAACTCAGGGCCTTGTGTTTTCCAGGCAGGCACTGTGAGGCTGAGCTACATCCCTGGCCTTTGGCCATAATAATCCAAAAGAGAAAATCATTAAGCATACACATATACACACCCCAAACTTACTAATATTAATAAATGAGTTCAGTGAAATTTTAGAATTCCAGGTTAACAAATAAAACTAACATATATTTATGGATATCAATCAAGATTTAAAAATGCAATTAAGGAAATCATTGTAATTACAACAACATGAAAAAGAATCAGATACTTAGGAATAAATTTAAACAAGAAGTGAGATATATATAGTTAAAATTTAAAAATTATTAAAAGTAATTTTAAAACACTAAAATACACGGACAAAATTCTGTGTTCATGGATTAGAAAAATATTGGGAAGATAATCTCTAAATTTGACATACTGATAAAATTGTCCATAAAAATTACAGAAATGGACAGATGATCCTAAATTTCATAAGGAAATATTAAGGTCTATAAATAGTAAAAAATGGTGAAAAAGAAGAAAATTGAGGGACTTAGAACTACAGCAATGAAAACACTGCTATTGCTGTAGGAATAAACATATAGGTCAGGAGAACAGAAATGAGAATAAGAAAATGAGCCCATCTATTTATGGCTAATTTTTTTTAATTGAAATCTTTTTTTGGTGCATTACATATACATATCATGATTGCATTCAACAATGAGAATTTGTACCAGTATATGACACAGCTTCTCATTTTTTCCCATAGCCCTACCCACCCTACCACCCCCACCCCCTATATACATAAACTTTGTTTCCTTTCTTGTTATAATCTCATTATTTTTCCCCATTCACCCCATTTCGCTTTGAGTATTTTCTACTTCACAATATATAACATGCATTCTAGAACTCATTTACAAATTTATTTTCTCATATCAGAGAAAAGATATGATATTTACACATCTGTGACTTACTTATTTCACTTATAAGAATGTCCTCTAGGTATGTCTTTTGACAAAAGTATCAAGGCCAATACATGGTTCTAAATAATCTTATTTGTAAATGCTGTTGGGGAAAACTGAATATGTATGTGAAAAATAATAAAATTTGATTATCTTAAATCAGACATGAAAATTAGCTTAAAACAGCTCAGAAATTTAAAATAACAGATGAAGGAATAAGCCATTAAAAACATAAGTATAAAATATTTATTATTCCATTAGGTGGTGACTTTTTGTTTCTTTATGTTTTTCAGACACAGTCTCATGATGTAATTCAAGGTGACCTTGAATTCACTATATATTCCAGGCTGGCCTTCAACTAGTGGTGATCCTCCTGCCTCAGCCACTAGAATGCTCAGTCTACAGGTTTGTATCATGATGACTGGCTTCAAGAAATCACTTCTTAAATATAACAGCAAAAGCATTAGCAACAAAAAGTTGATATGCTAGATTTTATCAGAGGCATAGATATTTCTACATCAAAGTATCATATAAAAATGGTAATTTAAAAAATTAATTTATAGCTGACACTGTTAAGAATGATGGCTGGAGAATAACTAGTGAGAAGTATTGGACTGAGAATGTGTAAAGCTATTCACCCCTTCTCACCACTTTCAACACAAATCAGCCAGTTCATCTCATTTAGTCACTTTGTTGGCAGATAAGGAGTGACTCATCACACACTGTCACTGAGACACAAGTTCTTGTGTACCTGAAACCTGTCTTCATGATATTTTTGCTTTGATCACCTTACTAAATATATGTGATGCTCAATATATGTAGTTTTGGTAGGACTTCTGGTAACATGAACGATGAGGAGGCTGAATAATACAAAAAAATACTACAAATATATGCTTTGAACTTAAACACATTATTTTTAAAAAGTCAGATACAACTCTATAAAGTCAAAATATATTTGTGTAACTCAGAAATATATATAATGCAAAATTAGGAAAAATTCTTATTTTTGCTGAATGGTTTATTGTCTCAGAAGTCAATCATCATTAAAGACCACTCTCACATCTATATATCTAAGGCATGAGCTATGCACTCTAGGATAAAACATGATTAATATATAACATACATCAAAAACCTGTAGCAGAGAGAAAGTTGTTCTTCTAGTGTGGCACAGAACTTTAGAATGTGTCGGTACCATTATATCACATCCATGGAATGACAGGAAGACGAATACATCCCCACTAACAGGGAAATAGAAATCTTGCAAATGATTTCATTGACCCTGTATCTTGAATGATAAATATGTTTTAGTCTGAAAAATGAGTGATGAAGTTTACACAGATGATGTACTGTGAGAAAAGGTACAGATCAAGATGAGAAGGTGACTAGTCTTTCTTTTCATTTTCCTTGCTTTTGTACTTGTCTACATAAAGGTAAAAGTATTCAGTAATTAGAAGGCAAATGTTTGGAATGAACAAATTCTATAATTTAAATATATTAATATTTTAATTTCACCAAGAAGGTCTCTGTCAAATAAAATTTTCCATGTGTTCTTTATCTACATCTACTGTGTACAGTATCAATAAGTAACAGTGAAGCTTTCAGTTGTAAATGAAGGCTGTGACTGAGAAAAAAATGAATTTATTCACTTCAAATTAAATGATGACAACTAGACAGAAAAAGTGTTTTATTTTGGCAGTTGATGGTTTGTCACTGTGTATGTAGATATGGGGAAAGAGCTGATGCATATTTGAAGTACATCTTTTGGGCTTTCATAATGATTCCATATTCTTGTTGTCATGACTACCTCGCTTAGAAAACAGTGCCAGTGTTCCTGTGAGTACCTACATGAGCTCTCTGCACAGCACATGCATTATTTATTAAATCAAGGGAAGGAGTAGGAAAAAATGAATTAATAGACTGAGAACTGCATTGTCCTGTCCAGGTACAGTCTAATCTTTTGAAAAGCTGTCATTGTTCTGATAAAGACCAACTTTTCTCCTAAGTACAATTTTGAAGTGCCTGATTATTACTTATACAATGACTACATGTGAATTCAGCTAGATAGTTAATTTAGGTAACTTTATTATAAGTTTTTATTAATAGTATTATGATAAGATAATGTTTACATGTGTGAGCAACTCATTTGAGGAAGAATTTTTTAAAAGTCATGCTGAGTTAAAAGTGATAATTAAAATTTGTGACAGTCAAGTTTTCTTTCTCACATTTAATGATAAGATCTGTTTTAATGCTATGTAATATTATAAAAACTGAACCTATATTAAGTTCATACTCATTAGATTTGTTTTGGAATGAAAATGAGACAACATACGTAGCTGTGTAGATAAGAAGGTCAATAACGCATTCCTACAGTTCATTCCTTTGACTTCACACCAGAAACACAATTTAAAAAAAAAACAGTTTTAGTGTTTGGGCTGATATACAATATTTGAATATGTTCTGAGTTACAATATGGTAAGTTTTACTCACGTATATAATGAGTAATGATAAAATCAGAGAAATTATCATACACATGACCTGAAGTTTTTTTTTAGAACAATTGTAATACCTTTATCTATTTTCACATATACCATATGTAATTGTTAATTAAATTCAATTTTAAGTGTCATAGAACACTAGAAGTTATTGAACAGTAACATTTTACTTGTTAACCAAATATTCCCTATCTCTTACACTATGACTATAACAAGGCTTTGAAAGCAGTATTTTATTCCTAACTTCAAATTTGAAAATTGTTATTAGTACATTTTTACTGTACATAGTTATGATAGTTATGGGGAAATTGTGCTTGTACATAATGCTTTTCATTCTTTTTATTTTAATTTAATTTTATTGTGGTTCCAGGGATTGAACACATGCTTTTGCCCTTGTAAGGCAGGAGGTGGCGCCACTGAGCTAAATACCCAGCCCATATTTACATAATGCTTCCCAGTGCTTTAACCCCTTACATTCTACCTATGTATTAAATATTTTTCTTTTCCTGCTAGCATCAATTTACTTATTTTATTATTTTTCAAGGTAATTGTCATAAAAACATATTAATTACTATTATGTTCTTTGATTTCTTCTGTGATCCCTTGTTTTATTAGGAACATGTTTTTAATTTTCCAGGAGCTTTCACATTTTCTGATATTTCTTCTGTTATTGATTTCTATTTTCATTGCATAGTGGTCTGGTAGTATGCCTGGGATGTTTTTAATTATTTTATGTTTACTTACAGAGGCTTTGTGGACTAGTACGTGATCTATTTTCGAGAAAGTACCATCTGCTGCTGAAAACAATGTATGTGCTGCTGAAAAGGGATGGAACACTGCACATACCTCCTAGGTCCATATATCCAAGGTAGTAAAATTTCTTTATTGATTTTGTATTTAGTTCATCTGTCCCTTTAGGAAAGTGGGGTGTTAAAGTCCCATGATATAATTGTGCTGGTGTTTATTTGATCTTTGGATTTCAAAAGTTTTTGTTTTGTGAAGGTAGCTGCTGAAATATTTGGTCCACATATATTTGCCAATGCAATGTCTTCTTGTTGGGTTGTCCATTTAACTAGTATGTAGTGATCTTTGTTTCTGTTAATCAGCTTTAGTTTGAAGTTTTCAATGTCCAATATTAGAATTGCTTCCATAGCTTATTTTGGTGGTCTGAGAGAATGATCTGTGTTTTCCTTACTTTAATTTTTAGTTTATGGATTTCTTTTCAGATTAGGTGAGTCTCTTGAATATAATAAGTTGTGAGTTTCTGATTTTTAATCCATTCTCTGTGTTTCCTATTATCTGTCTTTGATTTTACCCTTTAATATTTATTCTTTGAGTTTCTAAATTCAGCTACATTGTGTAATATTTAAGCATATGTATCTTATTTATTTTACTTAAAATATTGATGTCAAGGTTCCACAGATGTAGCACAGAATTCTATTTCCAACCATAACACAGATATGTTCCTTTTGGTGATTCTTTGATTTCAGATGATAGTAAGGTGGAATTTCAATATTACTTACAGTTACATTTCTCTGAAGGCCAGAGAGGTTAATTATATTTTTCATATGTGTCTTGGGTATTTGCGCTTTTTCTGAGAATTCTCTTTATTTAAGTTTTATTGCATCTATAACTTTAGGTCTTCTGATTTTTTTGTATTCTTAGCATGTTCTAGGTATTGGTCATCTATTAGATGAGTGGGTAGCTACCAAAAATTTTTTTCCCATTCTTTAAGTTGTATCTGCAAAACTATCCTTCAAAATTGATGGGGAAATAAGATAGTTTCATGACAAAGAACACCTGAAAAACTTCACAAATATGAAACCTGTGCTCCAAAACATTTTAAAGAATATCCTGGAGAAAAATAAGGAAAGTTACAAATCCATGAGACCTAATGGAGTCAACCCATGGGACCAAACAAGAAACTTATGGGGAAAGGGCAAAGTAGAAAAACACAGCCAAGAACAGGAAAACATGTCAGCACTAAATTTACCTATATCAGTTATAACCATTAATGTCAATGGACTAAACATGCCAATTAAGAGATACAGACTGGCAGAGTAGATCAAAAAGCAAGATCCAGCCGGGGAGTTAGTTCAGTGGTTCCGGCGCCTGTCTTGCAAGTGCAAGGACCCGGGTTCAATCCCCGGTAGCCACATAACAATACTGGGTGTGGAGACCCACACCCAGCAGCAACCAGTACCACATACAACAGTGCCGGGCATGGTGGCTCATGCCTGTAATCCCAGCACTCGGGAGGCAGAGGCAGGAGGATTGCTGTGATGTGAGTTTGAGGCTGAGCTCAGGGCCAGCGTGAACCACAAAGTGAGACCCTGTCTCAAAAAACCTTAAAAAAAAGCAAGATCCTACAATCTGCTGCATACAAGAAACACACCTAATTCATAAAGAAACCCATGGCCTAAAAGTAAAGGGATGGAAAACAGTACTCCATGCAACAGGAAACAGCAAGAAAGCATGAGTGACGATTTTATTTGCAGACAAAATAGACTTCAAGCCAAAACTGATAAAGAGAGATAAAGATGGACACACTTCAGGGAAAAATCCAAGAGACAGAAATCACAATCTTAAATATCTATGTTCCAAATTCTAATGCACCCAAATATATAAAGCAAATATTAATGGACTTGAAATACCAGGTAAACTCCAATACAATCATAGTAGGGGACCTCAATAATATCCCACTGTCACAAAGAGACAGATCGACTGGACAAAAAGTCACTAAGGAAATCCTTGAGCTCAACCAGACTCTTCAGCAAATGGACTTAATAGATGCCTACAGAGTATTTCACCCCACAAAGTCAGAATATACATTCTTCTCAGCTGCTCAGGGATCATTCTCCATAATAGACCACGTGCTCCTTCATAGAACAGGTTTAAGCAAATATAAAAGGATTGAAGTTATCCCTTGTATACTGTCAGACCATAGTGCCCTGAAATTGGAGCTGAATAGCAAAGGAAAGCCCAGGATCTTCACAAACACATGGAAACTGAACAACATTCTGCTGACCAACCAATGGGTTACAGAATAAATTAGAGAGGAAATTGAGCAGTTCTTACAACTAAACGATAACCCCAGTACAACATATAGAAATTTATGAGACACAATGAAAGCAGTTCCACGAGGAAAATTCATGGCAGTGAAAGCCTACATCCAGAAAATGGAACAAGCTCAAATTAATTACTTAATGCTGCACCTCAAGCGACTAAAAAGAGAGGAGAAAAACAAACTCAAAGCTCACAATGGAGAATAAATTATAAGGATCAGGGCAGAAATTAATGCAATAGAAACCAAGAGAATGGTTCAAAAAATCAATGAATCCAAAAGTTGGTTCTTTGAGAGGATAAACAAAATTGATAGACCCTTAGCCAACCTCATTAAACAAAGCAAGGAAAAGGCACATATCTGTGCTATTAGGAATGAGAACGGAGAAATTACTACCGACCCACAGGAAACCCAGGGGATCATAAACAATTACTCTGAAAATTTATACTTCAATAAAATGGAAAATGTAGAAGAAATGAATAGATTTCTAGACACATATGAGCTCCCAAAGCTGAATAAAGAAGATATAGAAATGTTAAATGCCCCAATAACAATCTGTGAAATTGAAAATGTAATTCAAAACTTGCCAACAAAGAAAAGCCCTGGACCTGATGGTTTTATTGATGAATTCTATAAAACCTTTAAAGAAGAGTTAGTGCCTCTACTTCTGAAACTCTTCAATGAAATTGAAAAGGAAGCAGTACTCCCAAACTCATTCCTGGAAGCAACCATTACCCTGATTCCAAAAGCAGAGAAAGACCCAAACAAAAGAGAGAACTACAGGCCAATATTTCTAATGAACATCGATGCAAAAATCCTCAATAAGATCCTGGCAAACAGAATACAGAGAATTATCAAAAAGATTATACACACTGACCAAGTTGGATTCATCCCAGGGATGCAAGGATGGTTCAACATACGCAAACCAATCAATGTTATACACTATATTAACAGGCTTAAGGACAAAAATCATATGGTCATCTCAATTGATGCAGAAAAAGCGTTTGACAAAGTACAACACCCACTTATGTTGAAGTCTCTACAGAAGATTGGAATAGATGGTCTGTATCTCAAACTAATAAAAGCTATCTATGAGAAACCTTCAGCCAGTAGCATACTACATGGTCAAAAATTGAAACCTTTCACACTAAGATCAGGAACAAGACAAGGATGTCCTCTCTCACCACTTCTGTTCAATATAGTTCTGGAAATATTAGCCATAGCAATTAGGCAAGAGAAAGAAATAAAAGGAATAAAGATTGGAAAAGAAGAAGTTAAATTGTCATTATTTGCTGATGACATGATACTCTATCTAGAGGA